>VWZF01004788.1:166862-425491 GCA_013396755.1 Sclerurus mexicanus
TTTTTTAATTCTTATGAGCCATCCTTTCTTATGGAACAGTTTTCAATATATCAATTCAATATGAGTTGCAGACTGGATTTGAAATGGAAAATATCTAACCATTTGTTAAACAGCTGTAGTAAGCAGGATATTTAATCAAGAGAAATTGATAGATGATAGTGCCTACAACTGAATTAGACCCTCATTCTGAAGACGATTCTTTCCCCACCAAAGCTCTGGAACCTGTGGAACAATTCTCTTTAAGATACGTCTTCTGTTGCAATGATTGTGGCATGGTAAAAAGGCTAAAGTAACCATTATCACTCACCTGGCTGATTTTAAAATCATCATTCCTGAACAATAATTCATGGTTCACATACTTAACATCCTTATGGAAAAGTTGTGTGTATTGCTTTCTAAAGGTTAAGTGCTTTGTATTTTCATTATTCTGTAAAAGAACTATTTTATCTTTACTTTACATTTTTTGAGAGTATTCAGTGCATCCTTTGAAAATACACAATTCCAGAGCAGTTTAGAGTAAATTCTAAAGAACTCCATTTCTTTATGCATGTGTGCATGTGCGGATGTGTGTGGTCCTGGTAAGTGCAGGATTTTCCAAATGGGAATCTGTCATATATTAATTTTTTTCAAGTACACAGCTTCCTGTGATTTTGATGGGGTCTACAAATAGAGTGGAATACAGTTCATTAGTGATTATATCTGTCATGCTCAGAATTCCGGAGTCAACATGGAACATCTTATTAATGCATTTTCACTATGAGCAAATTATGGAAACAAAGGTAGTGTGCTAGAAAGAAATTTACAAAAATATCTGAACACAAGGGCGTGGGAAACCCACAATGCATGCTGCTGAATCAAAAGGTAATATGCTTTTCTGTTTGTTTGTTTGTTTGTTTGGGGTATTTTGTGGGGGGTTTTTTGGTTTTTTTTTTGGGTTTTTTTGGTTTTTTTTTTTTGTTGTTTGAAGATATGTTTGAAAACTATTAAAATGGCTATATTCTTCAGAAACAAAAAAAAACCCCAGTCAAACTGTTTGATTTAATATTACAATATTCTAATGCCTATCACTATATCATATAATTTATATTTTCCTTTAGTCTCATTTGAAGTAAGTTAATATCAATTGAACTGAAGAATTCAATTAATAATAAGCCTTCCTTAGTTCAGAAGTATTTCAGAGTTCAAAATAATCTTTAGCCTTTTAATGAGGGTGACAGTAGCAGGTGAAGTCTTTACTGTAACAGCACATTGGATATTTTTCTACATGTTTGACATCTGGTTCTATGCATCATGTGATTTCCTGTATCATTTGTCTCACATTTGTGGAATTTTAGTTTTTGTTAGAAGTATCAGCATTTTTTATGGCGATAAGAAGCTGGAATGTGTTACACGTCCATGAGCAAGCAGCTTGAATTGGACGTTCTTTCGCACAATGATACAGTTGCTTTTCAGTGAGCTGAGAATCAAGTCCTGTCTTAAGTAGTCATGGCATTATATCCAGCTGAATTTATTACTCTTTCTATTAAGTTTTTCTGTGAGTAATCATGATACTGACAAGGCTTCCATGTTCACATTTTTAAGCAGCTAGTGGGGTTGATTTGCCTACAGGCTCCCAGGGGGCAGTGGGTGTTCCAATCGTTTTACAAAAAGAAGTGACAGGTTGGGATCTCTTGAGAGACTGTGCCACTTTCTTTATGCCTCTAGATTCCTCCATCTCAGCAGGAGAAACATTAGTATAGATTTGCCATGTATTAATAAACTGATTTAACTTTAACTTTGCAGCTCTTCTATTACTGATCTTGCCACATATAAGCACAAGTTCGTGTAATACAGAATCAGGATTTAACCTGATTTTCAGTGCCTTCTCTTCCTTTATGGTAAAAAGAATTGATTTATTTCTTAATCTAACTGGAGAGCTTAGGATGATAGGTAGCATTTAACCAGGGATTTTTGTTAATAAGACAACATTAATAATTTACCCTTTGCTTGAAAATAGTAATATGCAAGCACACTAGTCATCAACTTCACTTATATTGTGGCAGTTTAACTTGGGGCAGCTGAAGATATTACACACGTATAGATGATTTGCTTTAAATTTTTTTGTATTTTAAGCATTAAGCACATCTCCAGGGGTATATCCCCAATGATAAGTGTGAAATATCACTCAAAAGGCAGTAGTTTAGGCTTAATGAAGTCAATGAGAACTCTGTGCCAACTCTAGTAGCTTCATGGCTTTGCCCTTTGTGGAAGGACTGAAGCACTTGAAGTTACTGCTGTATATTCAGAAATGAAATCCAGATATTTTTAATCAAAAAATTTAAAAATACAGATTTCTTTTAGATCTCAAGCTTTCCAGGACACAATTTCAGACTTGCTGCAAAATGTCCCTCTGTGTGAACTGCTCAGCCTTTTGCTTGTCCCCAAACCTGCATATGGTACAGAAACTAGCTATCGCCTCCTTGTACCAGCTCTGAAAGGCCTAATCTATTCTGTGTTCTGAGAGCACATCTAATCTACAGTGACAGAGTGAACCTTTTAACAAGAAGTACCTAACTCTGTATTTTTTTTCCCTCTGAGAGCTAGACTGTGGTTAAAGAAAAGATAAATTCATAACTTCTACTGTCAAGTTTTGTGCTGCAGATATTCATGTTAAAATGGTTAGGAGCCTTCTGCTTTTCTGAAACCAGTGGAAGGTAAAACTCAGGAGTAATTCATAAAAAGCAACATCTGTGGAATTCAAATGCTGTCTTGATATAATTTAAATTTTTAAAACTGTTTTCCACTTCTGATCAAGTGCGAAACCAAACTGCCTGCCAGTAACACCTTCTTAAACAAAGATTAAAACATACCAACCAGTTATGCATGAAAATGTTGATTTTAATTATCTTTCCATAACAGAAATGTGCTGTCAATTGTAATAGGGTGTAATCATATGTTTAGAGAATTTTCAAGCTTACCTAAATTGTCATCAGGTACACTCCTTCAGCAGCAGTTGAGCTGGTCCTTGGTCAAAGATTTGTACGCAGCAGATAGTGGCTCTTGTATGGCCCCCACTGTTCCCAGTCATGGAATGGAGCACCAGGGATGCCTTGGGATCGATGCACAGCACTGCTCCCTGGCACACGTGTGCTTGTCAGTGTTATTTTCTAACACTTCTTTCTACAGACATTTTGTAACAAAGTGTGAGTGTTGAACTGGTACATTTAACATATATGTCATATTTGTTTGGATTCTTAACCACAGTGTCAAGTTTCATTTAAAGGGAAAAGAATGCAGGCTGATAAAACTGTCCACATTCAGGTTCTTTCTAAAATTTTGTCATTGTACTCTTTCTCCTGTGATGTACTTATGATACACTGTGAGGTGACAGAATATAGTTCGAAAATGGGAACTTTCACAGTTGTGTTTAAAGTCAGAGTCTTTATAGATTTCCAATCACTTAAATAGTTCAGAAATATCATTTATTTCACAGAAAGATAAAGCTTGGCTGTACAATTAAGCAGATGAAGGCTGTTAGCCTTATTTAGCCTCATTTTCATATATCACATAGCATAAAAAGCAACATTTTTTTTTTTCATTTTTGTATAGTCTTATGCTCATTCCAGGGTTGTGGGCAAGATTGTAGCAGATTTTGGAAAACTTGTGATGGATTTATTACATTTAATGAGCATGCAATATATGGCTCCTCAGCCTTGGCTGACATTTTGAAATTAGACTTCCAGCAGTGAAATCTTGTTGGGGATGGGTTTTAGATTACTCAAGCTTTCATGATTAGAGCTTTTTGTACATAATGTCAAGTACAATCATCTGTTAAAGGCTAAATGAGCATACCATTGTTAATGCAGTAGCAGCACAGAGAATAGACTCTAGAGAGTTTAAATTCTTGCTGACTTGAAACTTAACTTTATTATGAACTTCATTCATAGTTTATTCCTGAATGTATATGTGAAGACATAGAGGAGAAAGATCTCTGTAGAGCTTTAAAAGGTACATTTTAAACTGTTTACAGTGTGTATTGTATTAGAACAAGTTGTATGAGTTATCAAGAAAACAAAAAATTGGGCTTTTTAAATTTCTGCCAGGTTATTTACCGTGTATAAATGTGCCTTTTATATGGCAGGTATATATATACATAAGTGAACTCTAACTACTATACTCTTTCTAAAAGTATGACTTTTTAACACTTTTGTGTTGCACAGCAACACTGAGGTTGAGAATTTATAATTATGATCAACATAAAAAATAACTATATATTGTAGGGCAACAGACATACACAGACAAATAAACTGCAATGTGCATTATATGTTTTCTCATGTTATGCACATTAATTTGTACTGAGTTAATTCAATGGCTGTCTAAAATCCCCTATCTTTTATAGGGATAAAGCAGTGTTTGAGCTAGCTATGTTATCTCAGGCCCAGATCTGCATAAAGAATTTAGGTGTTAACTCAGTAATATGGAAGTTTTTTGTCAGAAAAGCCATAAAAGGTAATGCCATCTGTGCCCTTACATAAGATGGCTAGAATCCACTGTTCAAAATGTATGAAAAGTTGGGAGTCTTGAAAAAATACATGCACAGGTATCATTGTGCTGAGTCAGCAAAGCCTAGTCTGGCAAATGAGAAAGCATTGAGGGGTGGTTTGCAGCTCACCACTGCAAGCTTAGCATTTCTACCTGCTCTAAAATCATAACTGGAGAGCCCTCTCCAACTTCAGGCCCATCCTCCCCCTTTGTGGAGGGACCAAGACACAGACGTTAATTTCTGTCCCTGTTTCTCATCTTGCCTTGCCGTGACTGTGTGCAAGGTTTGAATTCTAATCAGGCAAAACATGATTTTTCAACTAAAAGATTGATCTTTAACTGTTATAACTCCACCAGCTCACCACCAATTAATTTGTTCTCTTTCTTTTTTAATTGATAATTCCTCAGTGCAAAAGAAACTGATGGTTTAAGTATTTTGCTACTGTTTAATGTTTCTTATTTTGAAAGCAAATATCCTCAGAAGCTGTCTTTCAATGGGAGACCATTATACTGTGACATTTTAAGCCACTGAAATCTTCTCTTAATTGCCTTGACTCTTACTATGTGTTTGATTTCACCAGCTACTACCAATCAATGTAAATATTTTTTTCCTGTTTTCTGCACCATTTGGTGACAATGTGTTTCCAGCAATACACATTTTCTACTTTTGTATATGATCACTATTCTTTATAATGGAGCAATTTTTAGTGCTACAAGCACCCCATGAGGCAAGACTACAAGGCACTGAGCCAAGTAGATTATTGGAATGAGCAGGTCAACTTCCTGTGACTTTACCAGCATCAGGTCAATTTATAGTAGTGTCAAATTTGGTTTATATCATTTCATCTGACACAGACCATCCCATCAGTCTACATACTTTGCTTTTGATGTAACAATTTTAGGTCAGTAACTGACTGTGGGAGCTCATGCTTTTTTTTTTTTTTTTTAAATGGTGCAGTCCTCTAACATCAAGCTGCAGAGATAAAATGGCCAGAAGGCTACTTCAAGCAGCCCTTGGAGGATCTTCAAATGATCTCAGACCAGTGTAGTAATATTGCGGTAACACAAGACCAGTCTCAAAGCCAACAACTACACCAGCTGGGACTATAGCAATAAAAAAAGGAGACATCATTCTGCATTCCTCCTTCACCCCTGTCCAGTAGTGACCAAGGGCTCCAGGTGGGACCCATAGCAGCCCTGTTTGGAATACATGAATTCACAGGATATTCCAACAACAGCCATGTGTAGACCAACACCAAACTTATTACAGTGAAGAGATTTGTGTCTGTGTGCATCTGTTTCTTGCCACTTCCTGAATTGTGCTCTATAGACCATTATCACATGTGAAGATCTACCCTGGAACATGTGAAATTTACTAACTAAATGCATAATACAGTAAAGGCTACTAAATATTCACAGAATCTAGTGACCAGTGGAATTACAACATAGTGATAGACTTCAAACTTGTGCAAAAAAGCCCTAATTCCACTGACTTCAGGCTGAGTCCAGACTGATCGGTGCTTCTTAAAGCAGAATCCTGAAAAAGAGAGAAAACACGTGGTAGGTTTCTACGTTCCTGAAAGTATGTGGGGAAGTGTTTACAAAGTCTGCAATTACATAAGAGACAAGAGGGCATGGGTCAAGGTACTGTGTTGGCCGTAAGATTAAACCACCATGAAAATATGTTGACAAGGAGAGCAATGGAAGTGTGCAGGTACAAACAGCATACAACTCATTAATGTATCAGTACATCCTTGTCTGAGTTTTGAACAATTCATAGTAATTTATGACTTTCTGATGCCTCTTAGCACTGATGGAAACTGCAGAGTTAAAACCTATTTGGAAAATATAATTTAACGTCTTTACAAAATCAAAAAAGATAAAGGCAGTGATCGTTTCAGATTCTGAACAGAAGGTTCTTTAAGTGTCAACATGGGTGGTTCTGGAGGAGTATTCGTTCATTACTGGAAATTTTTATTAGCATGAAATTAATTAGAAATGAACAATGAACTCCAGCTTGTTCCATCTCCCTTTCTTTGACTGCATTCTCATATATCTGAGAAAAATTGTCTTTCCTACCTCCTTCAGAGAGAGCTAACAAGTTCCCTGCCAAGGTGAACCAGAGAGTCTTGGTCAGTATCTCTGACAGTCTCCCAGGAGTCACAGCAAATGAAACAGTCATTCTCTTGCAAGAGCAATTAACATGAAAAATTGCACTGATTTTTCTTTTTTTTTTTTTTTTTTGTATCACTAAGGTTGGTGCAAGAGAAGTAAAACTAGAAAATAGTCTTGTAGGTAGCACAGTATTGTATCTCCTGGTTTATATTTCTAAATTGATTTCAAGATTCCCTGTGCTCCAAGTTGATCAGTCATGGATTTCTCTGAGGTTTTCAATATCTTCTCCAGCTGTAAAAATAATGAAGATTAAAGAGTTCTGACATTTAAAGGGGGAAACTCTGAAAGGATCTGTTTCTCAAAATCAAAATTATTCAGTTACTGCCTGAATATTTTCCATAAACGCCAAGGTTTTTTTCAAATTATCTTGAACACAAGTCTGAGCATAAACCACTGAAACTGTAGAAAGAACTTTTACTTTTACTGCAAATCTTCCCAACTGTTTATGACTAAATCAGATCAGTCGAACATATTCTTTTCAGGACAGTCTCCAGTATCTTCTACATGTCTTTAAAGCTTTCTTGAGTCTCCAGCAATTGATTGAGATTTGCCTTCATCTCTTCCAACATAGAGGTTAACACAATAATGGGGAGAAGTTATTAATTTTTACCCGACTAAGTGAGAAAAATGTAAGTTCACAACCAGATATTATAATCTTTCAAAATGGACTTGTGCAATGACTGTTTTCATTCTCTGTCTAGGCAGAAAGGTTTCTCTGTTTGCTTAATTCAGCATTACAATGGCAGAAGATACCTTCCTGTGCCATTCCATCCAATATAATTAGATGACGCAATGAGAATGACTTTAGTACATCACTAGTTTTCCTCACTCTGCTTTTTTCCTGCCTTCACCTTTTGTCAAGTCAAACACAGAAAACTCATTTAGTGACCTATCCTGATGAGACATACCATACCATAAACCATACATAACTTTGTGGAAACACCTATTTTCTGATTTAGAGATTTATTGCTAGTATATATCCTACTACTCTGCTGTAATAGGGTACATTTTCAAGCTTCATTCCAAAAACACCACTTTTGAGTCTTCCTCATTGAAAAAAAGGTGTGAAATATTCACTGAAGACACATAGCTGCAGACTATGGATAAGGGCACATTCCTGGCAAAGGAGGAGAAGTTTGCCTGAGAGAACCTGCCCCATGGAGGCTCCAGGGAAGAGGGAGCCTCCCCAAATCCAAACGCAATAAGCGTGCACATTCTGAAGCACTAGCTTTTTAAAGCTACTGGCTAAGTCTGCTAGTAAATGAAATTTTGAAACCATAAGCACTGCCTTGATTTAAGGGAAGAATCCATAGGAAGCTACTGGTAGTCTATCAGCTACACTCGATTGCACTCCATCAGCCCTCTCTCTTTCTCTCAATTTTCTCTTTGATGGACTGGCAAAGAAGACTTACTGTAACAGAAGATGCCTCCCATGCATGTTGAGTCTTGCAGAGGAAACTGTGTAGCAAATCTTTCTGAACTAAACCCAGGAACTAACAATTTCTTGATACACTAAGGTTCTTTTTTAAGTCAAAATTACCGTATTTATACATTATATAGCTTAGTGATGAGATCCTGCTATCAGCTCGGGTATGGCTTTTTCATGTATCAAACTCATCCTTTCCAAAGTAGAGGATGACAGTTTATCTTCACACATTTACAGGCTAATGACAGGCACTCAGAGAGAAACATCTGCCAGTACTGAGAATATTGAGTTGTCTCTCATACCTAAAATCCCTGCTTATAACAGTCTTTGTCCTTATCTTGACAGTATTGTACAAGCTTTTCCATTTCAAGAATCAGACTTTTGGTTTTCTCTCTGCTTGCCCACGCATGTTGTGCGAGTAATATCCCTTGTATTTCTGTCATAATGAAAATTCGCATCATTCACATAAGTAACATGCAAGTTGAAACTGGTAAACTCAATGCTTAAAATATGGTCTTTTGGAAATTGTGACATGAAAAGATTGTCTAGGCTGATCTTACTAGCTCAGGTTTTGTCTGGTGAGGGAAAAGTAAACCTCACAGCTCACCATTTATGAAGATTATGTAGTGAATGTGGGTTTTCTTGGTGGGGGCAGGAGTGGGAGATGGTGGAGCAGCAATATTTTTGTTCTATACATACGAAAAAGATGCAATCAGTTACTACTTTAATGACTTCATCATAGCTGCCTCTGAAGTTTTATCATGTTAAGTACTTCTAAGTTGCATGGTAGGAGTAACTGGCCATACAGCATGAAAGTCAAAATTTAACAGAAGTGTGAAATAGTATTTATCTTGTACAAGTAACCCTGAACATTATTTCCCCACCTCCACATATAAAAGTCAAAAAGGAGAGTCTTCTGTCTGTCCATATTTGCTTAGCTGAGTTGCTATGTACAGAGCGTAATATAATGTATTAATTTTTTCACTTTTCATTTGCCCATTTATCTTACAGCACCTGAGTTACATCATTTCCTAGAGACTTCATTGCAAAGTGTTGTGTACACTCTGTTGTATTAAAAAGACTATTCTGATCAATAACCAAACTTACTAACTTTAACTTTTTAAAGAAATATAAGCTTTAAGTGTACTGCATTTTTAAAACCAAGAAGTTCCTTGTGCATTTTGTTATAATTCTATTTAACTAGAGAGTCCTGAAAGGAGTTCTTTTGGACAAAAAAGAATAAAAAAATCTGACTCTTTCATTTGTGTAGATTTACCAATTAACCTGCACAAATACAGTATGGAGAAACTTAACCGCAGAACAGTATAATCAATTGATTAGACAAAAGTCTATTTATATCTGTTCAGTTTTCTAATATGTTATGCAAGTTCTCTAAGTGTGAGGCAAGGTCATGCTTTCTTCCTATTTTTGATCAATGTAAGCACGTTACATGTATTAGCATTTAAGCCACAAGGCAAGCCAATACTTAGGAAACAACTAAAACCACATGAATAGAAGCAGTTTAAACTCCTACCTAAGTAGCAAGATTATCATAATAATTGAAAAAAGTCTAACATGGCATGATGTATTCAATGAGAGTGCAGGACAGAGACTCATGTATTTCAAGTGAAAGTGGAGAAGACGATGTAAAGTTAAATGGTGGACCACTAGAACAGAAAAAGTACCAACACATCGACTAGCTGACTTGGCATGCAGTGCAAAGATGTATTATCCATCATTCATGAAACTCAGTTTGCGGAGAAAATACAATAACACATAGAACAAGAGGGACCTAGCAGGAAAATTTGCAAGCCTTAGGCTTTTTTTGAACAGAATACTAGAGTGACAGGGTATTGGCCTTCTTTAATGATTACAGGACTGGATTGCTTATGGTCATGTCTCCTGTATGGTAAAATATAAGTTTTTTTGTATAGGACATATATCACAAAACCATCTTCCCGGAATGAAGGTTTAGATAAATATCCAAATGCACCCTTTCTTTTCTGTCTCCCTCACCATTTAAGAATCTGAGATATCCATTGGGAATTCTAAGGTTGTTTTTTAATGATGAAGTGTGTCTGGGGCAAATGAGGCTAAAAGGACAATACAGGAAAAAAGGAGAGTGGCAATACTGAAGAATCTATTCAGAGGATATTCGTAGCTTTAACAGCAATAAAAGAAAGAATACAACATTAGAAGTTAAATAAAATCTAGGAAGATTAAAGGAGAAGTAATTAAATATATAGCAAAAAGCATAAATTCAATTAAAAAGTTGATGTAAAATGCACATGGAATTATATTAGAGCTTTAAATCATTACTGAACCCCCAAGGAAGTACAAGTACCAGAAGTGTCCAAAGTCAGATATCAATTTTTTTTGTCTTCAAGTCAGCCCTGTATTTTTCTTTATGCAGTGGAGAATAGAGAATATAAAATTCTAGACATAAGAGATACAAATCTCAGGTGAAGTAGCTGTGAAACTGTATTTCCATAACATACCAAATAATAACAATAATAGCCAAGTGGCTTTGATTAGCATGCCTTTTAGTGTTGAGTAAGCCATCTTGCTTTGTAACAAATGGCATGTGTTTGCCATTACTGTAAAGTAAAGTTTTGTATTAACGGAGAATATTGTAATTTGAAATGGGAAGTTGCTAGACTAGCAAAGCTAACTCATGTAAAAGAAGAAGAAGAAGAAGAAATCATATTCCTGTTTTTCTTGTGTAACAGCCATCTGACACAACTGTGGTCCATTGACCAGGATGGAGAAATGGGTTTGTAACAAACCCAAGGGAACACTCACACCATCTAGAAGGAAGGGGATTTAGGAGTGTAATTCAGGAGCAATTTTCCAAAGTCAAGGCCAAATTATTAAAGGTGCGTAGGCATCTAGAGGTGCATAGAGGTGCATCAATGAGAAGCTCATCCTATAGGTGCAGGCTTCATCTTCTCATCTCTACTTTGACCTGCTTGTCCTCTGGCTTTTTTGTGAACTACTACAGATACCGGTCATCCATTTCCAATATAAAGAACAGCTTTCAAACAAAGAGATTACTGCAGAATTTAAAACCATTTTACATGCAACAACTTGCTGAAGGCTTTAATAACAGGTCTTCACTTTTTTGTTTGACATCATCTTATCCACCACTTTGCACCTAGAATGACATTATTAGTGTTAAATCATCACCTGTAGAAACAATGCCTGGTTTTGCATATTGATGCTTCTGTCCTTGCAATGCAAATGCTCATACATTACCAAAAGCTTTTTCCTATTAGATGATCTAATTTTTTCCTGCTTTCATATAAGGGTTTTTTTTTGTTCTACCTACAGTGAATAAAGAGAATAATTGATCCCTGATATTTTAACAGGAAAGGTGAAAGTGCTTTTGCATAGTATTCCAGTTTAATTGATCTGTACTAGTACCTTCATACATTTTGCATAGACTCGGCAGTTGTGAACGGTAATAAACTGAAAGAATTTGGACTCTGAGGTTTGCTATATTCCGAACCTCTACTTAATTCTGTAGTAATCTCACACAACTGTGCAGGGGTGAAAAAAAAGGTCTTGTTAAACTATGAGGACCTGCCAGACACATTTTGGACATCCAAAACATTTTAGTTGAAAGTACAACACTGTGAAAAATTTGACACGGAGTTATTTGGAAGATTTAAATAAAAGGCTTGACTCTTTATTGTCAAAGACTCCATGTAACCTTTTATTCCTGTGCAAAGATGGTCTAAATGCCACAAAACCAGAGCAACAGTATTTACACCCACTTTGCACTCTTATTAAGCAAGAGTTTAAAAAAAAAAATATATATAGGTATATAAATACAAAGGCACTTAGTGCTCATTCATGAAGAGAAAGCATAAGTACTAAGGCATGGAATGGCCAGAGAAGTTCAAATAGGAGAATATTTGAAAAGATTACAGCTTTAGTTGAACCATACACAGGTAATACAAAGCCAAGGTTAGGGGAGAAGTCAAAATGTTAGTATTGCTCAATCTGGAAAAAATAGAAAAGAATAGAAGTCTCTTACTGTGAAAACTATCTATTAAATTATGTAAGTGAAATATAGAGATACATTGTTTCCTGACAGTATGTCTGAGGAAGAAGGCAAAGCAAGCTGCCTCTTTTTATAACATTATCCATGAAGACAGTAGTGATAATTAACAAATACATTTAGTTTGGTCTTTGACTTAAAATTCCCTAAAATCTCTGACTCAATAAAAGTTTATGTTGGTCTCATAATTCAGTGTCTTGAGGGTTTCACATCCATCACTGTATTTGTCCTGATAGTGCTTGTGGAGGGAAGTATTACTTTTCTCACTTCACAAATGCAGGGGATGAGAGGGGCTATCAGTAATATTTCATATAGTAGGTACCCATGTGTGTTTGAGAAAAGAACAAATTATAGAAAATCTTCTGAAAATTTTTGCTTCTAAAATCAAGCTTCAAGTAAGTAAAACATTAATCAAGTGTTTTCAGAAAGAGAAGATAAGATCCGTGTTTTGTTACAGGGGTTTCAGAGACCGTGGCTTTGTCTATACATCTATAATTAACTAAATGGGCCATGAAATGTTCTCTGGCCCAGAGAGCAATGTGTTGACACATTGCTCTTGCTTTCCAGAAGTAGGTTGCATCCATACAGAGCCTGTGCTCTCCAGTGGAGTGTGAGGAGTATCATGCAGTGGTATTGCTTGGCAGAGATCATGGCAATGATCATGCTAGCATTTCAGCAGTATGGATAGTCACCTTCCAGGTGTTTGAACCTGTAGCCTATCTCTCCTTAGCTTGCTAGTATAGACATGGTCTGCATTTTGAAAATATTGACCTAGTTTGAGTGCATGTGATGAGAACTTCAAACTGTAATCAAGCTGATATATCTAGCAAAGTCAGGGATTTTAAAATGTTCTTCTTAGGGAAAGAAAAACAAAAAACCCAAAACAAACAAAAGAAAACAAACAAAACCCCAAACAAACTAACAACTCCCCCCCAAAAAAGTCTAAAATAACAACACTGAAAACACTACATGACCCTTGTCAAAGAGTTTTCTAGAATCTGACAAAGTATATCTTGTTTGCTTACTTTCATCACCTTATTCTTGTAGTGTCTAAACTCAGATCAAGCTACTACATAGGTTGTTGTTCTTGGTGTACTGACTTTGCTTGTATCCTGCTGTCACTCAAATTTTGGAAGAGATCTCTTCCTGAAGTACATTATGGATTAGACAGTGCTACCTCTTCAAAATTTGGCCATCAGCTGTGTGGAAATCAATTCAGTCCTTCCAATACAATAGTTTGTTAAATGCTGACTTCACTAATACTTCCTTATTTGACAGAATTTGGCAAGTTTCTGGCAAGTCTGGTCCATTAGTTATTCATCTCTAATTTGCTGAAAATAACTGTTAGATGCTGAGATTGTTTCCAAGACAAGGTCAATTCAGGTAGACCTGAAAACTTTTCTTTAAAGTCTTTTCTTCTTGTGGTGGTAGCTGCTTAATTTAAGCAGTGAATAGTGGACACTGCCATGCCTGTTTTTGCCTTTGTGATCAGTGCTAAAAAAAATCAGTCAAAATCTGGAAGTCTAATGTAGAATGTCATGCAAGAATTTTGAACCTGAGAGATCCGCTGAGTGTTAATGTTTTGGGTTTTTTAATGTTCAAATGCAAGAGGAAAAAAACTGACTGCTAATATCTTCCACTTTAGGTTATCAGTCAATTTCTGTAAAGTCTTTTCACATGGCCATAACTCTTGCCTGGTCTTCCTCCAACTGCTAGGTGTTTGTCTATGGCATGCTGATCACAAGAAGCTGTGCCCAACATTACTGTTGTTATAGAATGTCTCTGTAAAAAGACATAGTGTTAGAATGGTTCTTTTATTTTATATTTTTCTGTGACTTTTTGAAGTCATGGTGGTGACTCTATAAATGTAAGAATTAAAAATAGTTTGTAAAAGTTTCTCCATTTATTCATCATATCCAGGTATTGTCTTAAATTAGAAACACCCTTCACAGTAAAGGTTTGTCAAAAAAATCTGAATTTCATATTTATTCATGTCATGCCTACGAATTTCTCAATTCATAATCAATTATTTGGACCACAAATCTGGATTTATTAATCTGCCATATTTGTTAATGTCTCTGCCACAAATGTACATATTGTAGCGTGTATATATTCAGGTATTTAGAATTCTAGATGAAACCGTCTCTAAGCCACAACCAGTTCTGCTTAAGGAGAATGGAAAGACACTGGCAATTAGTCTGAATGATTGTTGCAGGGATGCTCAGGCGGAGAAGGTCCATGGCCAATGCCCATTAGATGCACAGCTTCCTGACAAGGGCTTTGATGCAGGTGTAAAATGAAACACATTCTTTAGGAAGGTGGATTTGCCAGGAACCTTCACTAACATTGACTGTGGTAGCACTTTGGTCACTGTCATTCAGTTTAATGCCCAGTGAGCTGCAGACAGCACACGTTCTTGTCTATGTGTCCTTACAAAATGCACAACTTCCCTGATAGGATTCAGTTAATTCTTCACAGTTGTGACTTTCTCTTTTCCTCAATATTGCCTGATAAAATCCCTCTTTTGCTGCTAACATGTAAACTGTGTTGCTATTTTTTAAAGCTTCGTGAGACCTCACTTTTCCTAGTGTGAGATCTGGGTCTAAATAAAGCTGTGCTGGCAAACTAGCATCTCTGATGCTATCAGCAATCTTGTCTTTTATTACTGTCTGCGTTTAAATTTCTGGGTTTTTTAGGGTTCAGCAAGACTGAACTGCAGCAGCTAAAAGCTGTTTCTTCGCCCCCACCCCCGCCTCTCTTACTCTTGGAACCTTCCAATAAATTTGGCATTATCAAATCTAACATTCTTTCTGTCTACCATATTATTATGGAATGTCCCTTGTATTTTGTTGTATCTTTTTCTTCTACTGACTCTCTGTGAAGGGACATAGAGGGTGTTCATCAATGTCACCAGTGGCATAGATCAGAATATCGCCTGATATTACCAACTATGCTACAAGACCGCGATGCTGCTGAAGAGTCTAAACACAGCTAGGCCCTTACAGTGGCCTTTATTGCACAGACATTTTTAACCATTACTGCAGAGAGATGGAGCCTAGTTAGTTTCCTTCAGAAGTTTCCTTTTTCCTGTTAATTCAGCCTTGCACCAATGTTACAAGGTTTCTTTTTCTTTATTCCTCCTTTAGACAGCACTATTCTTTCCACTCCTTGTGTCACTGTGAGTGGCCACATATAACAAAGATGCCTAATATTTGAGCTGTAGCTGAAAAAAACTTCCAGTGGGAATATTCTTTCTACTTACTGTCCTCATCCTTCTGCAGTTTGGAGTCCTCTTCTCTGAAAAACTGCACAGACCACTGCCCAGACCCCGCTTCATCTGCCAGCATAAAGCTTATTAGTGGTCAAACTGACATTTTCCAACACCAGAAATACCAGTTAAAGCAAATCTGTTGCCCAGACAGCATGGGCAAAAGCTGCGAATCAGAGTGAGCTCTGTACTCAAACCCATCTGTAGGGAATTCTAACCCAGGCCCGGCTGCAAGGGCCAGGTGAGCCTTGCAAACCTCTCTTCACCAAGCTTCAACCCCACAGGCAAAGGGGATGAAATTTCTGTCATTATTATGGCTTTAAAACTTCCTGTGGTGAACAACTCCCTTGCCACTACAAAAAGGCACACAGAGAGCAAAGATCTGACCCTTCCAGTTTCTCTAGGGAGATTATTTCATTAAAATTTATCACCATGTTTTGACAGATATAATTCCATTAATTCTAGCAGCTTTGCTAACACAACAAAGAAAATGTCTCAATTCCCTCACCTCTGGAAGAAGTGATGTATAAGTATGCCTGTCATATCAATTTCAAAACAAGGGCAAGAAAATAGGATTACAACAAGGTGAACCACTCCAATGGCTGAGATAACTAAACAGGTGCAAGCCTCACTTGATCATGTTTAATTGGGTTAAGCCACAACATCCCTACTCCTTTTTATTTTTATCAAAATTGTTTTTCTGAAGATGTCTATTTCAGTGACTGAAGCATTCGTTTCCTAAAAAATTCTAAGAAATATGTCTATCACATACAAGACAGACTGGGCAATGATTCTTGTATTAAAATTGAATGGGAAAAAAACTCTTTCTGTTAACAGAAAATTAATCCTAAATTAATGTTCTGATCATCACTTTGTTCTTTTGCTTAAAACCACCCCCCAAGCCCCTAAACCTTCCAATAGCTTCTACTGGCTACAAATATGTAAGACTATGAGAGATATATATCACCAAACAGCAATTTCAAGAATGTTACATATTTTTTCAACTCCAAAAAATAAACCAAAACCCCAAAATGTAAGCATATACACAAAATAATTTTGAAACAAGAACACAGCAAGTTTTTTCCTAAAAAATACTCCAGTGATTATGAAAGGACAGAAGAGTGATTTTACAGTGTTTCATTTTCATTTAAAAGAAGAGAATTTATAGAATTGCCAGGAAGCTCCTATAAAACCAAATAGCTATAAAGAGCCAAATTTCTTGGCCTGGCTTCCAGGAGCTATGTTACTAGATTTTTGAATCAAGTAATTAAACTCAAATTTGCAGATAGCCACAGAATCAAAATAACCAGGAATGTCCTTCATGAACTTGTTACTTTGCCTGTGATGACTTTGGGCATCTTGCTGAGGCTGTCTATTTCAGTCAGGTAGAACACCAGAAATCAAAAGGAAAATATCAACAATACATGAAACTATTTTTATAGTGTCTGAATTGGTCTCTATGGCAACACTTTTTAGCCCATTTAGATTTTTTTAAAAATCTCTTTCTCCCTCTTCCCCTTCTTGCATTTTTCTGTTGAGTGACAGATATTGATAGAAAGATAAAACACAGTGTCCACATGCAAACACCTGTCGAGTTTTGAAGAGCAGGTGGGTGTTTGCTTTATATTTGAACTTTCCCTTAAAAAGATATTTCAATGACATCGCACTAAACCACTTTCCTTTTCTTTGAGAAAAATCTACTAGGTAAAAGAAAGATACATTCAACTCGCAATCCAATTACTCAAAATATACACAGATATATAAGTTTTTGAGTTTCTTCGAGTCTGTGTTTGATGAGAGTGGTGTGTGAGTGTGTGTGTGTGTGTGTGATCATCACTGTTTTATAATTTTGGGAGACAAATACAGATGGGAAAATAAAATAATTGTTCAAGGTCAGCCAGCCAGCTAGTGGTTTTGCTGACTGTACTGGTGGATTTCAGTACCTTAACAAGTGGTTCCTGATACTATACTTTATACCTAAACTCTCCTTATTTGGCAGACATTTCTGGCTCACCATATCCTTGTCTCTCCTTTATGCTGTTGTACGAAAAATGCTCACAAACAAGCAGGAAATAGGACTATACCCTGAGAACTGCTAAAATGACTGCCTCAAAATGCCATTAAATTCACAGAGAAAAGGAAATCTGTATGAAAGTACAGGAAATTTGTTTTTATAAAATCACCTTCAGCTATAATAAATCAAAGTACTTAATGCTAGAACAGTAGACCTGAAACTTATGTTCTTTTTTGGAGGAAAAAAGCTAAAATTGAAGAGTGATGGCTATAATGAAGTGGGATGATATTCCTGGATGGTATGGAAATGAAAGCAGCTGTTGCTGGCCTGGGCTACATGCATAGAAGAGTTTTATTGAGGATCTGGACCTTTGCGTAAACAGACAGCAGAGGAGTGCCTGTTCTTCACAACTATGTAGATGAAAGGGATTTTCTTCACACTAGAAGTATTCTTATCCCTCATGAAGTGACCTGATTTTTAAAATTATCTGGTATAATTTTGCTACCTGCCAGCTTTAGAACATAAGAACAGCAGTATCAGCTCAGCTCAGTGATCTGCCTTATTCATTGTGCTGTCTACATTAATGAGACCTACAGGAAAGACTACAAGAACAGGGAATGAATGATCCTATCTCTGCTATGCCTTCATGGCTTTTTGAAGTCAGCAATTTAAAGATTTTCTGAACCAGGGCTCCATCCAAAGCAGGCTATTGTTTAACCCACTTTAAACTCATTTATCTCTTTGGCTACCTTCAAATCCTAAGGCATTGAGTTCCACAGTTCAAATTTTGTGGTGTGTCCATGACATAAAAATAATATGTTGAGCATCCTAGTTCTAACACTTAAAATTTTATTTGAATGCAAATCACATTATTTGTATCCTGAGCAGAGTTGTTTGTCTTTACAGTCACTCACAATAACTGGAAGTAAATTTTAAAAAGCACCACAGATGAGACTGATTCATGTGTATCCAACGCTCAGACAAAATTGCAGATGATCGGCTGCATCCTGTTGGCTGTTATGTTTCATGCTAAAACCAGAGTACTGTGATACAAGCCAAAGTGTCATCATTTCAACTTCATCAGAATGTGCTTATATTTTTAAGTACCAGCAATTTTCTTACAAATATTATAAACTCTGCAATTTATTTAATTGGGAATTTAATATTAGATGGTTTGGGATTTAGAATAAGAAACTGTAAGAGGACATTTTCAAATTTGTATGGTGATAGTTTATTGAGATCAATTGAGCAATTAAAATGGGTGTTCTCACCAGAAAAGTTTTTGGTTTTTTTTTAAATGTTACTAATCTCAACCAATCCTTTTGTGCCACATATAGACAGAAAGCTGTCTTACAATTGGCAAAATGAATGTATAATAAAGTAGTAAAAAATATTCTTTTAAAATATTTTTAATGGCTAAAAATAACATAGATATTTACAGGAGGGGGCAAGAAAAGCCACAAAATATCCACTTCATCTGGATGAAGTTGATACAACAGTAGTTCTAAAGTAATTAGTAGCAAGCACTTACCATAAAGCCGTCACAGCATTACCATCTTCAAGGGCTGAAAACAATTTATCTTTATGCCTAGAATGGATTGCGAAGGTAATATTAATGAAGGAAAGAACTAGGAAATTGCAGCACACTTAAAGCTGACTAGAGCTAAAATTGATGACAAGAGGCAGTCAGAAACACATGAGTAATTATTTAAGCAATGATAGATTTGGGTAAGTAGCATTGCAAATCAGACCTTCTGATATGTGGGGTGAAGATAAATTATCAGTTTTGTAAACTGAGCAATTCTGTTTGCCCCTTGACTAATACATAAACCAAGCTTTTAAGAAATGTGTTTGCTCTTTTCCTACCTGACTTTCACTGATGTACTTATGCCCAAAGCTATATTAAATCTCCTGGGGTAAAGACACTACAAGAATTAAACTTCTGTCAATGCATTGCCCTGAGTGATTATGCTATTGGCAAACATGTTTGTCAGGTGTCCCAGAGTGCTGGGCTCTGTACCAACACAGGAGAACACCAGGGGCTCCTCTCTCAAGGAGACTGCAGCCTGTGTCAGGCACAGAGCATATACGGTTCACAACACTGAACTAAAAGCAATAAAGGTGTAGTTTTATGTAAGTCCATCCTCTCTTTGGTAAAATATATGTTCATTTATACAGTGATCTCACACACTTTGTTAAAGAATACAAAGCACCTTCTTACAAAGCATTAATATACTTTCCCTGTGTGTGGAAGCAGCCACTGTTCTGTTATGGGTGGAGCAGCAGATAAAATAGCCCAGTTAACTATGGGGATCTCAGGCCATCTTCTCTGATATGATACAAGAATGAAATGTGTTTTAAACTAGTGTTCATAGTGGGGGATTTCTACATCTCCTGCTTCCTCTTGTTGCTGCTTAGTTGTCCACAGCTCAGAAATTTTTATGATCATCTTCAAACTGATCATGTAGACTTTCTGGTTCCCTCCTTCTTCCTGACAGAGCATACTTTGAGGCACTGTAATTCTTTTATTGCTGGAGGCATCTTTAATAGGAAGCTCTTCAAATTCCTTGTAAAGCATTATCTAAGAGCATAGATAATGCCCACACGTAGAAAGCTATCATGTTGCTAGGCACCAGTTCTCTGTAGTTCATCTTGCTGAATTCTTTGTGCACACTCTCCGGTGTCCCTCCACAAAATTTTTCCTTCCTCATTTGGAAACCTCTTTTCTTCCCAGCAGGAAGCTCATGTTCTTAGACTCCCTAGGAGTTAAACAAAAGTGCAACCAGTAGATATAAGGCCTTACAGAGAGATTTGGGTACTCACAAGACTCCTTACAGTGACTCCCATAGGAAGAATGTATTTAGGGCATATAGGAGGAAGAACCTTGTGCTTGCTGGTATCTGTGAGGAACCAGTGCTATCCAAACAATAATGATGTCCCAGCTCCTCCTCCAGATTATGTTTACAGGAGCTGATTCACCTCAACTTACATAACGAGTGTGGACTAACTCAGCTAAACCTCTTCTGTGGCTTCATGAGAAGAAACAGAGGGAAGTGGAATACAGGCAAGAAAGCCAGGACAAATAAAAAGACTGCTGTTTTCCTCAGTCAAGAAATCTGACTCAAAGTAGTATGATAGAGAAGCTTTTATTAGTTTAACTCCTGCCGCATAGGAATGCTGTACAAAACCATTTCATTCTTTGTTACTTTAAAACAAATAGGTTGTCATAGTGTTCTTTAGTAACCACAACTTCGCAAATTTTTATAATCATGCTATAAAGGAATCATTGTGAAAGTTTCCACACTGCTTTGTCATAAATATTAAATCTTTTATCCTACTGGTTTAAGGCAGCAGATAAAGAGAACAGAATGAATGTGATACCACACAGAATTTCCACCCTTCTGGAAGACAATGCAAAGGTATAAACAGTATAAGTGGTTTCACCTTTTATAAGAAAAAAATTCTTGACATTTTGCTTTTTTGTGCAAGTGGTGAATGGAATCTAATGTCAAAATATTATCTGAGTCAGTAGAAATTGGCTTTTAACCTATTATTCTCATTCCCATTCTTAATCAAACTTCCATATACAAGTGTGCTCATAACCTCTTCTCTCTGGTTGTAGATACTATTGCTTTTCTCTTACAACTTCCATGAATTATCTAATTACCCATCATCCCAGTAGCCATGGTATAAAACGACCAGAAGCTGCCTCCTTTGATTTCCTCAGTGTGCCCATACTATACATTGCTATACAGTCTTTCTTATATGTGAAAATCACTGAGATTTCATTAGTATCATTAGAAATACATAATTACTCAATGTTTTCCCTCTTCTGCATTTGGAGGGGCTCTAAATTTGTAACTGATTTTTAGCAATGTTTTACATTAAATAAAGCCCTCTTTAGGTATTTCTTCCAGATGTAATTTAATCCTGAGGATAAGGCAGCTTCTTTGACATTATGTGTATCTCTGCCTGAAGAATAAAAATAGGTGGTTTCCAAAAGAACCCATGGCTAATGCAATAAAGGCATTAGAAATTAATATCATGACCATAAGAGGAATTAATATGATTCATGATGCTATTGTATAATGTTCCCATTGACTGTGTCATACCTGAACTAGGACACTGCCAGTTGCCCAAATTGAAGATTCTGTTCTTTCCCTTCACTCTGCATTCACTCTCACATACACAGGTTGACAAGATCTGATATAGAGCTGTAACGCTCTGTCTTCTGTCTGCTGAAAATACTGTTTTGCAATGCATAAGATGTGCAAGGGTCACTCTACCTCTACACTTACTTTTCTACTGTGAAAATGTGTGCTCTGATTCTAAGGCTACAGGGAAAAAAATACATATTTTGAGGGAGAAAAAAGAATAAAATATGAGGTTTTCAGTTAAATGAAACAGTAAAAATTGTTAAATCACACGCGTACACATATGTATCCCATTAACAACTTTAAGATGCATTTACATGAATTTTTTTTTTAAATGTGCCTGGTTGTTTGTATGTGTCTATACATTACATGAACACTGATTCCAAAGCCTCTGTTCTCCTCTCTTATAAGCATGTGTGCACACACGCGAACACACACACACACACACACACACACACACACACACACTCCGTTTGGGTTCCATGTTAGGTTCCTGTACTGAGTTCAGCTGGGATGAAGTTAATTTTCTTCACAGCATCCCGTATGGTTTTGTGGTTTGGATTTTTTGATAAAAGTGTGTTGCCAACACACTGATGCTTTACCTATTGCTGAGCAGTGATTACACAGCATCAAAACCATTTCTCAGCTGCCCTGGCAGCGAGTAGGCTGGGGATGGACAAGATGCTGGGAAGGAACACAGCTGGAACAGCTGACCCCAAATGACCAAAGGGATATTCCATACCATATGACAACATGCTCAGCGATACAACTGGTAACAGTCTTTTAAAGTTAGCTGTTGCTTGGAGACTGACTGGGCAACAGTTTGCTGGTAGGAGGTGGTGAGTGACTGCCTTTGCATAACTTGGTGCAGTTTTTTTCCCTTCACTTATTAAACTGTCTTTATCTCGACCCACAGGTTTTTCTCACTTTTGCTGTTTTGGTCCTCTTCCCCATCTTGCTGGGGGAGTGATCAAGTGACTGGGTGGGTGCTTAGCTGCTGGCTGAGGTCAGCCCACCACATTTGCTCAAGCCCACCACATGTTTTATTGAGTAAGAGAACAAAGTCAAAGTGTTCCACATGCCTCTGTATGTGGGTATGACCCCAAGCATTGGCATGAAGTCATCCATATCCTGGGTGCATTAGTGTGCCTCCTGGCACGATTTTGTCCCACACTAGCTAGCATTATTCCAGTCAATGCCCTGAGTTCAGGATAGTTGGAACTGGCAAGGAATCAGTGACAGGAGGCTGTTTGCATGTGGTCACTTTATTTTGGAGTAAAAAGAAATTTACTTATATAGACATCTGTATCTTTACAGCTGGCTGCAGGATAAGTGAATGCTTTCTTACCCAATTTGTTAGCAAGTACAAATACATGAAACCATAGTGCATCTTTTAAAATTTGTTTTATCTATTATTTTTGAAAAATAAACTGAAATTATGGGGTATGAGAAGACATTTCCACAATAATGTAGATACTATCTCCTGTTCCTGGATTATTGCTTTTTTTGGATTTAAACTACTTCTCTCAAAAGGGACCATTTCTCACTGTCTCCATACTGCTAATCCTAAATGACACTGTCCATGGAGGAAAACTGAGCATGCTTGAAACTGAGGGTGTTCTTAGGGACAGAATCATCCCTTTCCTATTACCAGTATTTTTTATATAAAGACTTTTAAGGCCTATGTATACAACTATGATTAAAAAATAAGCATAGAAAGAATAAAGGTGGGTGACAAATGGCACTGTTATAATAGTGTTACAAAGCTATCACTTCAATGATTTCAGTCAGTCATGTGAAGGGATGAAATTCTTACAGGTATGCAGAGAAGGAATCCTTGCTGACACCAATATCCCAGACAAGAAGATGGACTATTTTCATATGGCAGGATTATAGTCATCATTTTATTGCTGAGGAAACTCCCTAAAATTAGAGCAATTTTATTGTTAGCAAATAAGATCAAAATTTAAAATAGAGCAAACAGATGATCTGATTTAAGAGTAGAGATGCTCAAGTAGCAATCACATTTTTCCTAAAAGAAAAAGTTCTTTGACAAGTTTTTGCCCATGTAGCCCTGGGGAGCAAGACAAGGCAGTATTTTCTGTCTACCCAATGGGGGCTTTTCCTAGTAATTTTTTTCATCAGGACGTCAGTTTGCACCGGCTGCATTTGAATCTTCCTGTAGAAATTTGATTCCATTCTGCTATCTCCTTATACTATGCCATCTCTTCAAGGAAGAAGTTCCTTGCCTTTGTCAGGGCCTGGACATCTCCTCCTCTTTTCCTCAGAACTCCATAGGGAAATTTCCCTCAACTGTGCTCTGAACCACTCTTTCCTTTAGCTGCAGTTATTGCTGACTCATGTGTAACCCTGGTGCTTAGCTCAGCCACCTCTTCGTTACAATCCTGGCTCATTGCCCCTAGCTACTCACACAGCCCCCACTGTGAACTTTTAAACAAATTAAAGTTAGGAAGATTCAGGACCTTTGGAACATGGGTTGCTCATCACTCTAATTGACTGTTGGCTCATGTATTCTTCATTCTTCTCCAAACAGGTATAGCCATATAGCTAATGCTAACAAATATTTCTCTTTGCAGCAACCCAGAGAGTGATCAAAAAAGCTGAATATCTTTATGTAGTGAGCCGAAATAATTATACAGCACATTGTATGTTACAGCCAAACAGCTTTTGCTTCACTGTTAATGCAGTTGCCTCATTATTATATCTCTTCAAACCTGCCAAGAGCATTTGTCTTCATTGTGCATTCCATATTTTAGAATTAAAGCAATATGGAATTTTAAGATCCTAAAATCAGTTCCTGACAAACAGCTGTCCTGAAAACTGAAGTGTAATAATGTCAGTGAAGCTTTTTTATTGTTATCCATAATCTATACCTTGGCTTGCATAGTTCCCAACTAAACAAAAGTGTTTCTCACAGCCCAATAGAACCACTCTGACAGCCAGCATGCATTCTCTTTTTTCCTGTGAGTCACAGCCAGTTACAGAGACTTTTCAGGCCAAACTGGGCATTCATTGATATCAATTCAGTCCCTTCTGTTCACACTGAACCTTCAGTTCTGCTTCTATGTTGCTGTTACCCACAATGATGTACAAGAACATAAATAATTTTTCAATGGTTTTCAGAGACCAAGTTGATTTTACTTGCCCGTCAATTCAAAACACAATTCTATATTTTATCCACAAATCTATATTTTAGCCATCTTTAAATAAGTCTTTCGAAGCTGGTAATGCAAAACTTCACAAAGCTATTTTTATAGAGCAATTTTTCAACACAGCGTCACCTTCAATTTAATTTTTTAATTCTCGTTCCTCGATAGCTCAGTAATGAAGAAGTTGTTTTAACAAAGCATGCTGGTGATTTCCAATTTTTACCTAAACTGAGCATTATCACTTTACACTCAAAAGGGTTGTTTAAAAAAATGAACAAACAAAAAAACCCAACCAAAACAAAACAAAACAACAAAAAAATCCCACCCCAAACCAACCAAACAAACTGAAAATAACAAACAAGAAAAAGAAGACTACTAGGAAAAGGTCTCCTCTGTCACAGTGAAACATAACTATTACAACACTGTGATAGCAATTTGAGACTAATTAGTTGGGAAATAATTGAAAAACTTGTATTTAAATTGATTTTATGCTTCAGAGTTTTAAAGAGCTTTTGATTTTCTTTTATACCTGCCTGAAAACCTGCTGTTCTGAGCTTCACAAACTTCAAAACACATTCTTGTGAGATCACAATTAAAATATTAAGTTATTTTGTCCTGACAGAGTTGTCATTTACCTTGCTTAAACTGTTTAACATCAAAACCAATACAATAAATTCATGATGTGAAGTAGGCCATAATCACTTACCAGAAAAATATTCAACTAATACTTTGCAAACGTTTAAAACACTTAGGATAAGAAGCAAGATCACAAGCCTCTGCTCATGCACCTTTCATTCCTTATTCTATATGTGTAACACCCAGTATAAAACTCACTGAAATTAATGGGAGCCTTTCCACTGACTTTTGAGTTAATCTTGTAAACAAGTAGAGGATTCTATTCCTTCATTTCTTGCTTTCCCAGAAAAAATACACATATTCACAGCACAAAGGCAGAAAAGGAAGAGACTTCCTTGCCAGGTTTTGTAATCAAAGAAATTAAATTGCCTCTGAGTAACCTGTTCTGTGATGCTGCTTGTGCAGAGCTCATTTGCTTGAATAAAACCTGGCAATAACAATCCAAACCAGGATGAAGACTAAAATGAGTGTGACTGTAAGGAAACCATAACTGCCTTCCACCTGGCTTTCAATTTACTGTAGGCATGCTACCAAACAAGCAATTCTGAGTTAAGCGGTACAAACCTGTGCTTTGCACTGACAATCTCCAGAGAATGCCATAAACACGGAATGAATTTTACTGTCTCATATGTTAGTCATAGCTGAGTGTAATATGAATTATCCAGCTGAACTTCTTGCCTCTATTCCATCTTGTAACCAAAATGAGCCACAAGTATTTCTATAGCCCTAAGGCAAATTATCACAACGTGGCTTCCATTCCTGGCAGCCAAATCCTCCAGGGCAGGAGGACAGTTGTGTGCAAGCTGACCATGACACAGGGTTCCTGGCCCAGTCTCTCTTTCAGTCTGTGCATGGGCCTGGGTTGGGAGAGCAATTTTTGGCTCAAGTCAAAACTTTGCCAAGGAATTCACTAACAATTTATGCACAAGCATAAAGGATACTGTTACTAGCATAGACATTTTGCCATATGACGGAGCAAGGAAGGTTTGCACATGCAGCAAGCAACTTTAAGGAATTCTTTTCAACCCCAAAAGACAGCAGCCTATCCTTTCTGAGCTAGCTGATAGAATGATTTTATACTATGTGCATTATAAGGTCTGGAGAAGAATAGAATGGCTAGCAGAGGAATTAATTTGAATAAAAAGCAGCAGTTCTCTGTAGGCATAACTGAGGGATGCCAAAGTATAACTATAGGGTATCAAGTTTAAATGTAGTGGTTATTGATATGAGGGATAGAGGGGACAGCTATCAAGGGAGCACTCTGAAGTAACTGCAAAGGGCAGAAGCTAAAAAGAAGCTTCCATATACTTTTAGTGGATCAGATACAAACAGCACTTCTATTGCTGGACTTTTCACCTGGGAAAAAATGGGAGACATTCTGATTAATCTTCATAAGTAAGCATCAAAAAAGATTGTGAATGGTTTACTCACAGAGAGGTCATTTTCAGAAATCCCTTTGAGCTAAATGTTGGTAAAAGAGGAACAGGAGCTGAATTTGTCAGTAAAGTATCTAGAGAAACTTTAGGTAAAAATAAGAAGACAGTGTTAAGTGTATATGGAAAGCACAAATGCAGACAAAACTTACAGTTTTGAAGTGTAAGTTTTCTTTCAGACACACTTACAGTATTGCACTAGGAACACTGTGGTTATAGGGTCAGATAAGAGGACAGACTCCAGAAGAGAAGAAAAACAAAATTTAAATCAAAATAGCTGAAAAATTTATGCCGCACCCTGAGATTGGACACATGAAATGGTCCCAAAGTTTAGCAACTATTCTAGTAGTTAGCACATGATTGCAAAAAAAAAAAACCAAAAAACACCCAAAAACAAACAAAAAAACCAAATAAAGCAAAACAAAACCACCAAAACCAAACCAAATAAATAAAAACATTAAAACTTGATACTGAAAAAAAATTACTGTAGGATTGCAGTGCTGTTGATGATAAAGACATCCTTTGTGAGAATATAGTTGTAAACTAAACCAAAGGAACTGCAGAAACAGCTGGGTCATTTACAGCCATCTTATAGGCTATTTATCAGAAGCTAGAAAGGCATCTTACTTGTTGTGGGAAAAAAAAAGATTGGGTAGAAGTGCAAAAAATTGAGTCTCGTTAGTTATCACTGATTATCTTTGTGAGGGGGATTACCTAACTACTCAAAACCTACTACTGTTGCACTAAAAAAATAGCTTGCTTTAAAAATCCAAGCAAGAGCTAGCATTTACATTGTCTTGTACCACATATAGGATCCTGCAGTATAATTAACTGTGCACAGCTCATCACGCAAATGCTCTTGAAGTCAAATGCTAATTATTTTGGGCTATCATGTCAGATATCAGAACACAATGTAATGAAGTTAAACCTCTTGAGCCTTCTACTGCTAAGGACACTGGAAAAGATTTTTAGAAGATCCTAAAGTTTTTCTATTAATTAAATAGTTTCATAGCTGTTGCTTGAAAATGCAAATAACCTTTTTTTTATTAAGAACACTTATTTACACTATTTTGCACTTTTTGGTATGAGTATCAGATTTCTTGAGTTCTTTGCTTGAACAAGTGGTTTTAGCAGCAGTTGAGTCTGTCAAAAGAAAAGAACATGGTTTTTAAACGGTACCATCAGAGCTTTATGGTGCCAGTAATATTAATGATCCTGGAAAAGAAACTTGAAAGACTACAGCTATGATTTCTCAGGCATTTAAGGTCTTAACAGTTTCAAATATGTTTGCAACTGAAGAGACAGTCTCCCTTGCCATATTGTTTTCATTGAAAATATGTCGTTCTTCCAGAAAAACACTCCTGAGAAGAAAATTCTCACTTCTTTGTCCCATGGTCTTTGACTTCCATCTATTTTATCATTACAGTTTACTTTATAAATCAGTATTTAATCTAGTATTCAATATTATCTGACCAATATACTCTATCCCTGTAATATGACCAATATACTCTATACCTGTATTCTGACAGTGTCTGTTCCTTAAGCAAAGGTACTATATTGTGCAAATCAATTTAAAACTAAGAAATTTTTAAAAAATAAAATTAAGAATAATAAGCAGTATTTTCTGTTATGAATGTATATTTTTGAATGAGAGAAGGGAAGGGTAAACTATTTTACAGCTGAGGAGAGTCACAAAAAAGTAAAAAAAAAAAAACAATTTTGTAATAGCATTACTTTTCTGCTCTTTACTATGCCCTTTGCATTCTCTTTGTTTTGTTCGCTCTTTATTTCACTTATTCTTTATTGTAGTCATTAAGTGTTCATTGTGAACTCAGTGCATGGTCAGAACATCATAAGAATAAAACTAGAACCCATTTAATTTATATCCTTAGGATTCTCTTCTCAGAGATAAGTCAAGGGCGAGACTTTTTCAATCTTCAAGTAAATTTATTATTTAAATTATTTTCTACTACTTCTCATTTCTGTTTCATTAAATAGTCCAGCTGAGCAGATTTTAGTCTTGTTCATTTTGCTATCACCAAGACGGATTTCAGTTTTCGTGTTCATTTTCCAATGACATCAATTCTTATACTGTTTATCAGAACTCAGACACAGGCAACAAGTTTGTTGAAGGAAAAAGAACCCATTTCAGTGCAAGACAAATCAGGTGTCCTTACTTAACCCTCTTTGTCTTTGTGTGGAATATCTAGTTCCACTGCTATTAAAACCCCACTCTTCTATTAAAAAATCCAACTGTTCTATTAAAACAAAAACCCAAAACACCACAGTGAAATGCTGAAAAAAAATTATAAAGCATTATTTCGAGGTTATATTTATGACCTACTTTTGTAGGTCATAAAAATTGATGTGTTTTCTGTCTTATTCATCATTATTACATTAAAAATATTTAATCACTAGAATAAGTAGCTTTGAATTTCTACTGTTTTTTACATTTCCCAGCCGTGCTTCAGTACACTCATTTGAAGCGGGTGTCTTCCAGGTATAAGAGAGGTAAATAATTTGATACCTGGTGTGTGTTCCTGTTTTCAATAATATATTGTGTTTTGAATAATATATTGTTTATTAAAAAGGGATGAATGGTCTTACTTAGATATTCCAGGTAGCTAAACACCTGAGACTTAAAGTTCATGAATCTAGGCATTCAGAGGACAGAAAAACTCCCTTCCCTCACTTGCCATTATAATTAAATATGAAGAGCTGAGAGCAACAGCAATGGGAGAAAGAGAAGGTTAGATTAGCAGAGTTTGAAGAAATAGTGAATAAATTAAGCTGTTAAAATTCTTTTTTTTTTTAAGTTGACAGGTGCTCATCACAGGTAGTTAATTCAGTGAGTTTTAATAAACTAGAATTAGAACCAAATAAGAAATATCTCCTAAAGCAATAGGGAAGGTGTGTACAACTATCTGCTGGTGCAGATACACTGACACACTGCAGCTTTCTGTGGGTGATGGGCCACAAGGCCCATGAGTGATGCTGTGGCATGTGCAGGAAGGTGAGAGTAGATGGTGGACCCTGGAAAAGGAAGAAGAGGAGAGGAAGGAGCAATTGGGTGTAGTCCATGACATGGGGAGAAAGAAAAAAATGCTAATAAATACTGACTAAAATTAGACATAGTCGATGCCTAATTTAATAACAACCTTTGATAAAAATGAATTTTTGTTACTATTTGGAAATCAGCTTCCCAGATACAGCACTTTCCCAGACAGAATAGCATTGTTTGCTTATTTATTTATCAAAGGGGAAGAATAAAGAAGCATATAAAAGCCAGATTTCCAGTGGAGTATTGGACAATTGAGCTGAGCCCATGGCTATGCCTGGGAGGGGGAAGTTTTGTTTGCCAGGACTGCTTCTCTGGCAGGGGAAGGAGGGAGGCTGAGTTCACTGCAAGCACTGCCAGCACATGAGTCTGTCATCAGGATCCCACAGCAGTTGTTAGGTGATGTTTTTAGGCTTATTTGCATGTTTCAGATGGCATGTGATGCAAATACACTGTTATATCAGTGATACAGACTTACCATTGTTGCTCATTAAAGACTCCTGTCTGCCACTCAGAAGAGATAATCAGCAGTCATATATTCCCGCTAGAGCACAGATCGCTTCTCATAAAACTTGATTCTGTCTTCTCATTTTGTGCTCAATATGATCATTAATATTTTCATCACAGTTCTTTCTTCCACAATAGCCATGTCCACTTTGTCTCAGATTATCATCATCTATCTTTCTTTCAATACAGGGGATAAATCATGAATTAAATCCTACAGTCAGTACTCAAGTCAACCTGAGCAATGTTTTCAACAGGATTTTTTTCTATTTGCATTATTTATAGGGGAAGTAGTATTTTTTTTTTTCCAGCATAATACTGTGTTTTAGCTGTGCAGTTCCTCCCTAAAAGATTCTTCACTATTCCTGAAAAGTAATTTTGTTATCAAATTCCTGCTCTGACTGAACATGTTACCTTTTGCAAAAACATTGATAGTAAAGCAAGTTAAAGTTGCATAGTAGGAATTCATAACATATGAACGAGCTAATTAAAGAAAGGACATTTCTGCATTTTCTATTCTATTTATTGCATGTTTCACTGTAGAACTTTCATTTTAAATAAATGTGGGAGTTTGGTTTTTGGTGTTTTGTTTTGTTTTGTTTTTTGGTGGTGTTTTTTCATATACAGGAAATACTGCTCTTAGTCAGACTTTACCTGGATAGATTTTATGAATTCACATACCTTAGGAACACTTTAACATAAGAATTAATGGCAAAACCTAGGATGGAATCACTAGTGCATTTTTAGGATCTGTTGCTTTTTTCCAGTTTACATTCCTTGCATTTTTTAAAAATAACAACAGTATTCTTACATATAATTATACAGAACCTCTTTCCCCTAGATTTAAATAGGCATTTTGACCCAGTATTAGACAGCAAGGTGTTTATGACATCTGTAAATTCATAGCAGGAAATCATTAAGTTCTGAGTCTTCAAGTGCATACATTTTTGAAAGAGGTTGATATCAGCTAATGCTGGTATCAGCTGGTATCAGCATCAGATATGTATTTGAGATAACTATTGAAGTGAACTGTAACAATTGATTTCAGATAAGAAACTGGGAAAATTGACACCATAGAAAATTCAAAACAAAACGTATTTCAAAGTGATTAAGAATATAAAATGAACTAAAAACGCAAGCTGTGATATATGGGTGTCATATTTATCATATCCTTCCTACCATCCTTGATTCAACAATATATGCAAGCACTTGTATATAACTAGGAGCCTTTATATTTTCTCCCTAAATAGTTTGTTCAACTGGGATTTTAATAAAAAAACCTGATTAGCCTTGATAAAAGGCTAAATATAAGATAACTATTAGATGTGTATGATGCATAAAGAAATATTTACATTTTTCACCTACAAATCTGTATCATTAATAATTGGGTGTGTGAACTAGTTCTTTTTTTTTAAATCTTGACATAATTTTGATGATTTAAATTGTGATAAGGATATTTTCAATGTTACTCGTGTGGTTTTGGTTCTGGGATACAATGCAGACTGCATTTTATAGCCTGCTACTGGCATTTTCAGCAACACAGTGGAGAGCAGTTCATCATTTATGCCAAGAAGCTCATTTATGTAAGCTACAATGTCGAGTTTAATTAGGGGCTGCAGTGGCAAAAGAAAGCCAATTGCATATGCTCAAAATACTTTTCAGATGACAAATGACTGATAACCATTAAAAAAATATCCAGGTTTATTGTTAAAGTTATGATACTTAAACCTGCCTAAAAAGATCTAAGATGATATATTCCAAGAGGTTAACATGCTATAAGATTTAAATAAAAAATCAAAAAATCAAGCAATCTATTACCTAAAATTCAGATTTATAATCAGGCTCTTTGTGCTTGAAGGGAAAGAAAATGTAACTGACAATTAAGAGCATTTGTATCCCCACATTTTCTTTGTTCAGCTCAGTGAGATTTTATAATCAGTAACTTTAAAAATGGCTTACCAGAATGGCTTTATGATGATCCCTGGTCAAAGTAAATGTGTAGAGAAAAATCTGATAGCATGATTTATTTTGCGTTCTTTGTCCATGCTCGGAACTTTCAGTGTTTGGGAAAACAAGTCAAAACCTCTTCTGCCTAATCCCCATCAACATCTCTCTTTCTTTGTCTCTCTCTTTGTGGCCACCACATCATAAAGGGAGAGTTGATGCTAAGGATAAAGGTCAAGATGATAGAATATGACAACTCTTTGAATTGAAATGAGAAATGAGTGTCCTAAGTATTCAGCATGAGCTTCTCTTTGCTCCCTGCAGGGCATCTGCACCACAACCACCGCATTTTTACACTTCTTCTTCTTAGCTTCATTCTGTTGGGTTTTGACAGAAGCGTGGCAGTCATACATGGCTGTTACCGGAAAAATTAGGACACGGCTCATAAGGAAACGTTTCCTGTGCCTTGGATGGGGTAAGCCAGTAAAGTTAATTCCTAAGGATCATTGGAATGAAACATTTAATGCAGCAACAATGTCAAAAATATAATCGTTTTCTTCAGCAAACCTGAAAGATAGTAAGACAGCATGTTACTAAAATGAAAACTAGGTAAGGAGCTTTTCCAGTTTATTTAAAGCTCAAGCTATGCTGGTGTTTATTGTAGCATTCTTTTATAAATATGTTTTAACAAAATTTTAGATTTTCAGCAAAGTAGTGAAATATCAAGAAATCAAAATAAAACAAGAAAAAAAATTCTCTGAATATTCATGAAGCCTCTTCCCAGTTCTCTTTAAGACCTGTCAAATGTACCAGTACATCAAAGTGGTACATCGTGGGCAGAAAACAGTGTCCTCTTCCCTGCCAATGCTTCGGGAAAAACAAATCCTGCAATAGCACTGTGCTTCATTAAATAATTCATTCCATGTAAAATTGGCCATTTTGCATTAGCTTGCCCTGTCATTTTTTGTCCAGGCAAAACAGCAATACTTTACTCAGTGTCTGATGATTATTACTGTTTTGTTTTTTTTCAGGATTGCCAGCATTAGTGGTTGCAATATCAATAGGCTTTACCAAGACAAAAGGATATGGAACAGCCCACTAGTAAGTCAATCTGAAATGATAAATTATATTTTTAATTATCAAGATTGTCGCACCCATCAGGAACTGCCTAGCATACTTTAAAGGCTCTACAGGTATCCATTTACACCTGGAATTGCCCTGAGAGTGACTGAGTGATCCACAGAAGAACAAAGAGAAAACAGTATGCCAGTCTTGGACTGAGTTCAGCAAAGTACCAGAGATCCTGGATTCCTTGAGAAGTTTTGAAATAGCAAGCTTTTAAGAAACACTGAGGATTAGGCCCACTTAGACACCTAACATTTATATAGATTTACAGAACAGAATGTTAAATTTTATGCCTCTACCAGCCTTTAAACATGTCTGAAATTGTATAGGCAGGATTCTCTTTGTTACTCAGGTTTCTGTGCACCGAGCATGCACCTCCCCTTTAATGCGCATGAGCTTCTTGGAGCCAAAGGCCTGCAGACATCTCAAAACAGTTCTCCCACCCAGCCCCTGTCTCCTGGAGAGCCTGATCCAGCCCATTTCCTGGACTGGGCTGCACTTGAGAGACAGTGAGGAGGAAATCTGTGTACTACATTTACAGTCAACTAATGCAGTTCTTGTTTAGCCACATGGCTGGTTCCAGTGTGTGTTTAGAGCCTTGGAAAGTTCAGTCTGCAGAGAGGCTGCCCTTGTCTTCTGATGAAGAAGGAGCCTGGGCCAAACCTTCCTCCTGCCAGTGGAGTGCTCCAAACACAATGATGTATGTGAGAGTGTATTTCCTTTGGTTGGCCTGTTTGGAGCTCTCCTCACGTTGCCAAAGAAATTGGATATGCATCTGCACAGAAAGAGAGGAAATACAACTTTGTAGCCTGTTAATGAGGGCATTCATCAGACATGTGGATGAGTTAGGTCAAGCCCTCACTTCAATGAATATTTAATTATTCTCCTTAGGATCATCACTGAGTGAAATCAGGATTCCCCCTCCCTTCCCTGTGTGTCTCACCATCTTGGCACATGGTGGGGGAGGCCTCAAGCCCTCACTCCAGAACTGGGTGGGTGAGGATTCAAAACCAAATCTGCTGAGTACTGGCTCTAACTGCTGAACTCCTTAAACTGTGACAAAGTGCATCTTGAGTTTTTAGGTGACGAGCGTTTTATGTAATGGAAGTGCTTAACTTGCACTTAGAGCTGGCAAGTGAAACAATGGTCTTAGTTCTCTTTTGGATGTTACATTGAGGACCTACTCCTCTGACATTTTTTCTATGTGCTCATCTTGCTGGCTTTTTTATTATTTAGTCCTTTAAACAGGACTGGAGAACCATTTAGGCTGTAAGAATTACAAATCACCAAATAACAATGTCCAGACCCCACTGGGGTTGTAGCTCTATCCCTTGCGGGATTTTCTACCAAAATCATTCATGTGTGAGCGCTTGCGTTAGTTAGCATTGCTTCCTGCTTCCTTCCTGGGCTGAATGCATTTTTAAAAGAGGATATACTGAAATATTCAGACAAAGCAACAAATCATTCATTAAGGGTAACCTGTAAAGTAAAAAAGAGCAGATCTCTGTATATGTAACAGCTCCTCTCTCAGGATCCAAATTCAGCTGACACAGTGCTATGGGAGAAAAGAGCAAATGGATGTGTGCAAGGGACAAACAGAACCATAATGCAGCTTTCACATCTTATTTGCAAATACATTTTATTGGCACTACATAAAGAAAACAGTGAACGCGAGGAATGGAGGTTCGTCCTCCATCACCAACTGATGCGCTGCCCCACTCCAGAAAGCAGCAAAGAACTGTGTCCCATTACAACTGTTGGTTGGTGTAAAAGCAGAGCTCCTGTCCTGCTCTTTCTGCCCAAACTGAAGAACTTGTGTAAGTTTTTTAACTGCTTACACTGTATTTTGCCTGTTTGATTGCAATCAGTCGCACACATGCTGCCATCAGAAATGTGTTCTATGCAAACCATTTCTGGTCTGAAAGATTCTGGGTTTGAAGATGAGGATTTCAAATGAAGAATATTAAAAGTGAAAATTAAGGAATAGATTCCTTCCAATATATGAAGAGATTCATGGAAAGGGAGAAGGTCCAAGGATCTTTGAAGCAGATCTCAGTTTTGTATGGTATATGTCTGATGTGGGTGGCTTGAATTGTTCACACTGGAACCAATTCTGTGATCATCAGTCTCAGTCCTAATTATTAGACAGTTGTATTTCTGTACATTTAAAACTACATGTTGAAAGCATTTCAAGAAGACACTTGTAGTGATATAGATATAGAAGCTGATGGGGTTTCCTAAAAATAATTTTAAAACCCAGAGAGACAGGTTTCCAGATATTTCAGGTTGTCTGAAAAAGATGTGTGTCCAAAAGCTTAAAAGCTTTTTCCAATTGTTTCTGTAAGACTAAGAAATATTGTTGCTACCTCTCTTTAGACAATCACAGTTATGGAGGCACCACTACTACATGTTATAGTTAACAGACCTGCATGAACTATTCATGTTTGCATAAAGTGCAGATAATTTCTAGGAATTCATTATATCAGCAAAAATTAAAACTCTGTTGTAGTCATGCTCTTGCCATGCTCTCTTAAGAGGAGGAACTGTTCTCTTGAAGAGCACCAAACAACTCACAAAACGTACAGGACACAGGAGCGACTGTACAGATACTTCATCACTCAGCAGAATTTTATGACCCTGTAACATGATCCCATAAAACCACCAGTGGCTGCTCTTAATACTAATCAATTTATATGGCTTTCTGCTATGTGAGCATCAGGGAGAAAGAAGACAGAGCAGGAGAACAAAATAAAAACAACAATAAAGCACTGGGAAAAAAATCTATCAGAGCAGAGAAAGAGAAGAGGAACAGGAAAAAATAGTAAATAATTGACAACAATTGCTTTGTGGTGTAAGAAGACACCTGAAAATATCTTCAGAATGTCTTCAACAACAAAAAAAAAATAGAATGGGAAAAAATGAATTTTTTTTGTCATCAGCTAGGAGATATTGAACATATTGCAATAATGGTGTCACACATTAGTGAAAATCCAGACTGTTGAAAATTCAGATTGTGTAAGAGAAAGAGGGCAACATCTACATTTTTTCCGGCTCTGCTTGTAAGTGAAAATCACTCCTTTGACCAGCTGTTTTACCTGAGAACATGGAAAAGGGAAGGAACAATTCTTCCTTAGTCTTAAAGATTTTGGGGTAGAAACTGATTTTGTTTTATTTAAAAAAAAACCCTTCATGACCCTTTCTTCAGCACAGGTAACTGAAATTATCTTTCAAACACAGTACAACAACTGTTTTTATGAACTGAATCTTCTGTCTCCCAATAAACATGAAAATTTTAATTACATGTGTTAGTTATGCAGTGGTCATCTTCACTGAGTTTAAAAGTTTACACTGGTAAGGAAATGCAGTATGAATACATTTCCCCCTCTCAGAAGTCTGTGTTCACAGACTCTAGTGATAAATAACATAGCTTTTGAAAAAATATCAAGAAAAATTGAAGACATTTTTGAAAGCATTTTTTTGACATTACAAAAATAAATAAAACTTCACTGTTGAAGCTGAGTTTTGAGGTAGAATGTAGAATAGTTTGACATGTATTATCTGTTTAACACTGTGGCAGATAGGAACTATTTACATCATTCCAGAATTTAGCACACTGGTGCAGCTGGGTTCATGTTTTCACATTGCTTCGTTGCAATGGAAGACACTTTTATTCTTTGTAGTGAGAATAGCAGCCCTAACAGACCACTAACATTATGATGTGCTTGCATTTAATTTACTTAGTAAATTAGATTTGTACAAAAGTGCAAAACCATTACTGGAAAATAAAAAAAATATGTATGATTCTGATGTGAATATTTCTGCATGTGAGATCCAAGTAAATTATTTGAATGCATATGCTTGAGTTTTCTTATATGTAGGTGTGATCATGCATTCAAATAAACATGCAGTTCTTTGAATGTGTAATCACTGGGAAAATAGCACAGCTGCATTTACTTCAGTGTGTGAGGCTACTGATCTTTTGCAGATATGAAAAGCTTTACATCATGGTGTATCAAATATTTAGAACTTGATTCTGTAAGTGCTCTGTGTTTGGAAATCTGATGTTTTTTTGGTGGAAGCCCTGATGCAGTATGACAAACTCTGTGAGATTAGTAGATCTCCAGAAAATGTAGTTTTCAGATGCTTTAAAATAGACATTAAAATTGTTTGCAAAATATGCCAGAGAATACAGTACAATTAGATCATGTATGACTTTAGTGGAAATATTGTCTTGAACGCATAGTTCTAGTAGAAATTATTAAATGACAGAATATATAGAAGCCTGGGTTTTTTTCTGAAGTTCTACATTATGGGTACTTGACTATTCATTGCTTTACGTATAGAACTATCAGACATGATAAGCAGAAAATGTTTCTAGATACCTCCTTGGAAAGGCCTGTTCAGTTAACTCACCACATACAGTTAAAGGAGATTCAATAAATATTTGCAAGCTTATTTTCTATTGAGCTCTTAAAACACTTTAAGCCTTTCAGTTCATGTATAATTCACATTAAAGATTTTGAAACATTAACAATTGGTGATGGCAATACCTTTCAGCTCTCTACATCATATCTACAAAGAAATTCCTTTTTGTGTGTGCATGTGAATCTCCTACATTAGAAAAATCTCATGCTGTGGTAATTATTAATGCTTTCTTGACAATATGTTACACTTATTTTTAATTTGTATTAGTTCTTCTCTAATGTTCTTTACAGCTGTTGGCTGTCTCTGGAAGGAGGGCTACTTTATGCTTTCGTTGGACCTGCAGCTGCTGTTGTCTTGGTAAACATTAATATAATTTCCAGTATTTTCATATGAAATGATGGAAAGTGCTATTTCAATTAAAAATCATAGCTATACAGTAACATTGCATTTTGCTGTAAATACTGAGATTAGTATTGTTTAACATACCTTCAGTATTTGGAATGCATGATTCATTTAATTGTATCACTTCTTTATACCAATTAGCTTTCCATGTTTTCACAGTAAGCTGTGAAAGAATAATGTACTGATTAGTGGCACAGAAAACTTGTTACAAGCATCACTGAGTTATTATCAGCACCATCTACGCAATTGTCACTGCCTTGTGAAATTCAGTGACATTCTTGACAGAGTGCTGCTTGGCAGTGTATTGCTGTGCCAGCAAAAGCAACAGAAGGAGTGGAACCAGCCAGCAAGTTCTCCATGGCTACTGCTTTTGAAGGCAAAGAGAACAGTCATCATAGCTGGGATGTAGTCATCTAGTCATCATTTCCCATCATAGCAGGGAAATGTTACTTCTTTGTGTATTAATCTTCTGCATCTCTGGAAATACATTTAGGTGTAGAATTCACTTTTGCCTCATTGTAGACATCTGCAATGTAGATTTCTGCATCTAAGCTAGTTACTCCAACCATATTTCATTGTCAGTGTAGAAAAAGACACACTTTTAGAGCTCAAACCATCAAAAGTATTTCAAGTGTGTACTTCAGGGTAAGATAAATTGCATCCTACCTGTGCCATTGGCTATCAGTTATCTACTCTGCAGTCTGTATGGATTTTTCTCAGTAATTTGTTTAGCATTTTTCCCTTACAGATTTTGAATCTAATTCCTCTTTCCACTCCACCAATTTTATACTGTGATAGCTCTATCAGCACCAGTTATTTCTGATTTTCCCTTGTAAAAAGAAGTCGGTCTTACCAGTCATCAAAGATATAGCTATTTAGCTACATAAATTTTCCTGAAATGGATGTTTACTACTCCCATGGAGTTTGTCTCATCATCGCCTGGAGTCAAGCCAGGATCCTTTTGTACAACTCACAGTCCCTGTCATGGTAGAGGAGCCAAGGATGTTTACAAAAAGCCAGTCATAATTTTCACATGGAACTAACTGTATGTTCTCTGTGTAATTGGCAAGTCTTTGTTCAGAGATGTTTGAAGTTCACAGTAGCAGTTTGCCCTACCATTAGCTAGTAGCTGTGGAAGGAGCTGTTCCATGCAGCCACTTAAGCCTAAGTGTATGAAGCCAAAGAATTATATAACATCAGCTGAAAAATGTTAATGCTGAAAATAAAGCTGAAAAAGAGTTGGCAGGACAGACTAGTAACAATTAAGTATTTTGGCACAGGTATTGAAAAACCTGTTTGAAATGGAAAAGGGATTATCCTTTTCTAATAAATAAAAAAAGAACATTGATTTAGTAGATTCAAAAATTGGTATTACCTCTTTGCAGGGCCATGCAGAGACAGGTTCACAGAGTTCATTTCAATAATACAAATGGATAATAACAGTCATTAAGTTGTCCATTAAATGCCATTAGTATGTCCACTAAGTGCCAAAATCTGACTGCTGAAGCACTTGAAATTTTTTTAGGCTAGGTCTTCAACCCATATATGTGATCACACCACAATTTACTCTAATGGAGCTAAACAGACTTACCCCAGGAATTCATCTGGTCCACAAAATTAGTAAATGGCAGTTAAACAAGGTTCAAAACTGGCATTTTGGTGAATGACATAGATTAGTGACATATGCATAGATAAGTGACAAAAAGAGTGCAGAAAGACTGTGGAAAAACCACAGACCGGTTCTGCATAAGTGGGAACACCCACATGGGGCATAAATATTTAAAAAGGGCTATGGTTACAGTCATCATATGTTCTGGCTAGCTCTTCCCTGTGCACACAACTCAAATCCAGTGGTTTTCCTGAAATAGGATGTATCGTTGCAATTAAAACTGACAAAATATTAAAGCTGTATTACTCAAGTTTCTGACCAGCAGGCATGTACACACATATAGCTTGACACCAGGCAGAAATCAAGATTCAAAACCAAGCCTGTTGCAGCGTGCATATATGTTACCCACTTGAGAATATGGCCTTTTGGTGTGGTCAGGGATGGCACTACACATTTTCTGAAGGAAAAGAGGAGGCATTTTTCAGACCTGTAGGATCCTTTTTCTGAACTAACAGGATACAGTGTTTTCTTTCAGGCACTAAAAGATCAACTGTTTGTTTTCTATTTGACAGGTCAACATGGTGATTGGCATTTTGGTATTTAATAAACTTGTTTCCAGAGATGGAATCCTAGATAAAAAACTCAAACACAGAGCAGGGTAAGCAACAATTGGGTTATTTTAAAGCATATTGAAATTTTATTGCCAATTTTAAATTACAGATATTCAGCAAAAATGCTTTTGATTGTGCTGTGAACTTTTATATCAGTGTAACAGTGTGTCTAACAGATTCCATTAATCTCAAAATCTGCCGTTGCATTATCCTGAGGGAATGCAACTAAACAAACTAAACATAATAAAACACAAGTACAACAGTATTAAGTTTATAGGAATGAGAATAAAACAAACCTGAGCAGAGGCTTCACAAAATAGTTACACATGTAAAGTTGTTCCAGTTATGAAAAGTGTTTTATGAACTGTGTGTACTGAAGACTATTTTTGTCTAGCTGTCAAATTTAATGACTATGACAGAGTATGTTACCCATTTGTGCTAAGTGTTATAAAATATAACTTACAGCAATGTATCCCCTACTGAGGTCAATGTTATTCTGCCATTTTGACTACTTTAAAAATGTCTTTGTTCTTACATCCAAATAACATCTACATAGGTGTATTTTCTAAATTAGTGTAACAGAATTTCAAGGTAGAAAAACTCATGGTTTAAAAGTTAAAAAAGAAAGAGTTAAATGTGTGTTACTGATTATCTATTTGTATTTCCACTCAAATTCTGTTTCTTATCATGAGAAGAAAGAATTATGACAGTGGTGGTATCAGAAACTGTTTTTCAGTGGATGGCAATGATTTGGAGTACCACAGCAGCAAACCTAGATTCATTGCATATTGGAGAAAAATATTTCACAAGTTCATCATCACCTTCTTAATGCTTATGAAACTACATTTATACTTTGAATAATTATTTTTTACAGTTACATTTTTTAGTATTGTATTTTGGGCCACCTTGTAGTTAACTCCACCAATATCTGCATTTCTAACAATGATAAGCAATGATATCTTCATTTTACCGTGTATTACTGATATGGGTAAATTTATTGCAGTTTCACTTTTAACTATTTTACCATGTAACTAACAGTAGCATTCCTAATAAGTCCATTGGTTAGATGAGTACATTTATGATAAGTACTTCAGCTGGTGTGACTTGTATATTAATTCAATTAAGTGTTTCTGGCTTTCAGTTCTTTCACCATTGTTCTGACAAACATGTACCAAAAACTTTAGTTTTATTTCTTCCATTTTCCTACTTTTTCATTAGGAAGTATTAATTTCTTAACCTTGATTTTGTCTACATTGCTCCATCAACATCCTTAATTCTGTAACAACACTAGTGAAATCTAGAATATTATAGAACTACCCAAATTGTTTCAAAAGCAGCAATGACTTAAATGATTAAATCACCAATTCAAATTCACATATGCTCTAATTCCAGTGATATAAGGAGCTGGAACAACCACTGATTTGGCTTTGTACATTTTGTATGGATATCCAAACTTAGATTTAACTGCATTTTTCCAGCTACTTGATTGTAGGCTACAGAAATCTATTTGCTTATACTTTACTTTCCTGATGAAACAACTTGCTTTCTAGTTGTGCAACTTAGTAAAGAAGCATTTTATTTCAAAATAATTTAATTTTAAAATAAATGGATAAAAAATTATTCTGTCACAAGCAATCCAGTTATTCTGGAAAAACATGTAGATACCCTAAGGAGAAACAAACTTAACTTGTGTGATGGTATGAGATGGTGGCTTGGCAACAGCATTCCTTGATACTACTTGGCAGATGACATCTCTTGAGTCATTCTTTGGGGCATGGAAACAGGTTCAGCCTTTGACCTGCACTAGAAAGGTGTTTGTCACTCATTTCTCAAGTATCTCTTGCCAGCCATGCTCAGGAAAGCAAGTTCATTCTTTCTGGCAAACACTGGGCTTATATTTGTCAAAAGTCCAGTCAAAAGTTCAACACTAGGATTTAAAGCAAGGGAATGGGACAAAACACACTAACTCCATATGCTTTCTACCACTTTAATAAACATATGGAGAATAAACACATGGGAAAAAAATAAATATGTGCATGGATCTCATTCATTTTCTCAGTCATTTTCCTGTCAAAACAGGTAGCATATATATAAGCCCAGGCAGAAGATTTATATTCGGGTTATGTACACGCAAAGTTCTATTATTATTTGTAAGAGTCAAAGAGGTTTTATAGAGGTGACAAGAATAATCCAATCTGATAATGTTGAAGTATTGCCAGGCAAAGACAGAAAGTAGTTTCCCAAGCTTAGTTTATGCTTACCCAAGGAATTTTTCTTGTTCATTCTTTAATGTATATCTTTAATTGTTGTAAACGGGTGTGGATTCACTGAATTATTTTCACACTCCACAATCGTCTTATAGAAGATCATGGTTCTCACTGTCTTCTTATGGAAGAAACTTCATTTTTATGGGAAATATACTGCACTTTTTTATGGAAAGTCATCATTTGGTTTATCAAAATGGAACACACTGGAGTTTATTGTTTGGGGCAGTATGTTAAAAGTGTTATGAATGCTGGGTTTGGCAATAACAAGCAGTACCATTGGTTGAAATAACTGAGGGAAAAATCAAATGTTGCCTATCTTCACCGTGTTGACCACTTTCCAGCTGGGAAGAGGTAAAGCACCTTTCCCTTTGGATCTCAGTCATCTATAATTATTCCTGCTTCTGATAGCAGAAAGAGGAGGAATAGCAAAAAAACTTTATTTAGTTGAATTGGGAAGTTGAATGCATGCTGAATGGAAAAGAAAACTGAAATTCCAGGTTTTGTCCTTTAAGTCTTCTGACAGGTGCTGAGGTACAATTGTCCATGCAAAATACTTTGAGCTTAATGCTTGTGTACTGTGTTTTATTAAAATGCAGAACAGGTCACACTTTTTTTAGTACCAACTGATATTTACTTCATCAGATTCCATACATTTCAAGCCCTGTATTCAGACCTTCATATGGCATGAATAAAGCCACTCCTGATATTAGTGGACCATGCAGGTCACTAGTATAAATCTGACTATACTGATTTGATGCTTGAATAAATTTTGCAGTTTTCTTTGTCTATTAATGCTCTGTAATGGTTCATGCTTCACACTCCTCATTTAAGTGTACTATACTCTTTCTCAAGCAAGTTCGGATACAACAGTCTTTTAGCAGGTCTGAATAGAGGGATTTCACTTTGTGTGTCTATCCTAGCACGTGCTTACGTTTACTTCAGTGTACTGAGCAGTACTGGATATTTGGGGCCTTTTTTAGCTTTAATGTAAGAAATAGACTTTGCATGACATGAAGCCCCATAGCATTAACATTTAAGGCTAACAATAATGTAAATAAAAAATACTGTTTTGCGACAACATAGAGCATTCATCCTGAATAAATCTACTTACTTTTCCTGCATGACATCATATTTAAAAGCTAAATTTTGGTAGCAACGTTTTTTGGTGACAATTCAATATTTTGTTCTTTTTGTGGGTGTTCTGTTTGTTTGCAGTCAGATGAGTGAGCCTCATAGCGGTTTGACGCTCAAATGTGCCAAGTGTGGAGTAGTTTCAACAACAGCTTTGTCAGCCACCACCGCCAGTAATGCCATGTTAGTCCTGATCATTTACATCTTCTTGTTACAAATCTTATACAGTGCATGTGAGACAATAGTTTGATGATGACAACTGTGTTTGCTAACACTGTATAGAGTGCTAAGCATGTTTAAATACTTTTTAACAAAACAAAATAAAATTAAAATTCAACTGTGTTTATTAACTGAATATAGGATATTCTATAGAACATAAAGTATGAATGTTATATTCTTGTCTGTGATTTTCAAGTTAAATTGATAAAAATACATCCTTAAAATATGTTTTACTTTAATAGTGAGCTTTCATTAATTTTTTATAATATTACAATGCTGCTTCTCTCTTTTTTTTCAATAGGGCATCCCTTTGGAGTTCCTGTGTGGTCTTGCCACTTCTAGCCCTGACTTGGATGTCTGCTGTTCTGGCCATGACAGACAAAAGATCAATATTATTTCAGATACTTTTTGCAGTATTTGATTCATTACAAGGCTTTGTTATTGTCATGGTCCATTGTATTCTCCGAAGGGAGGTGAGGAATGGCTCCGCAGTTCTCTAAAGGGCTATGCTCCTGTCAATCTCTCAACTGCTCTTTAATGCTATCTACAGCTTGCTCTGTGGAAATGTATTTCGTGGAAAGAGAAACATATTTTATGGTGAGATGTATAGGAACAAGTGAAAGATGGGAAAAGATCAGTTCATTCCAAGTGCAGAGTGTCAGTATAACCAATTAAGTACCAACTTTATTCAAGGTGTCTTTTGATCAATCCCAAGTACAATTTCTTCTCAAGTATTAGGCTTTCCCAATATTGTGAGTACAGGGAAATGCAAACATGAATGCTTTTCTGAAGACAAAAAGCTATAGATTTTTACACCCTCTAAAACAGATTCAAACTCCAAATTCTGTCTGTTTATACTGTGTAGATGATGTGTTACGTTGGTGAAGATCTACCATTTCAGTTGTATAAACTCGGGTACATACTAAAGTTATGGGAACAGGAAGGATAAAGAGAGATGAGAGCTTTGAGAACAGTGAGGACAAGCCAGTACCCTGGCCTGCCCTTCACAGCTCAGTGCCACCTGCTGCAGGATTCATCACTACTGAAATCTGATGGTAAAGCTCCTGCACAAGTGCTCTTTAATCTGGTTCTGCTGGTGACAGCTTCTCTAACCTCTCTAGCCTGCTAACTAACCCCACATTTTTATTGAGAGGAGTTCAAGCGCTGCTTTGTTGGCAGATCTGTAGTAATGGGGCTGTCTATCAAAAATGACCAGGTGGGGCTCGACTGGAGAGTAGTATCCTGGTCCACTGGAATACCTGTGGGCTGGTCATTTATCATCTTCAGGATATTTACCACACCAGTAAATCAAATTATAATGTCCAGCATGATTCCCTGTGATTGACAAGAGTAATTTGAAAGCACCCAAGGACTGAAAAAAACAGATGTTTCAAAAAGTTTGTTGTCAGCACTGTCTCGCTGTGGTTTCCCTTTCCACCACTGACACTCTTTAAATGCTGACATTCAGTATATTAATGAAAAATAATTATGAGTAACATAGTTTATTCAAATCGTTCGGTACTGTACCACTTTGCATGAACTTTATAACTCTATCCTATACAGTATGTATACTTGATTATCTTATCAAAGAATTAAGTTTTCAACTTTTAAAGAAAAAAAAATCAATACCTGCAGAAATTAGAACCTTACATTGTGCTAATTCCTTCCCACTTTAATCATGCCATTAGAGGCTATGAACATTTGTATTTCTTAGTTTATCAGCTTTCCCACTGGAAAAGCCTTACTCCTTTAATACCTTTTCTTTTTTCTCCTTTTGACTTTTCATTTTGTTCAAGATAAAAATACATGCAGTATAAGAGATAATACTCAAGATAGATTTATTTTATGTAGAACTGTGTTGCAATACCCTGATTTTATTCAGCATTTTCTTTCCCTTATGATTTATGTCTGTGAAAGAGGGTAGTCTCATCTGTAAATCTGTAAGCCATCATTTCATATATGCTTTTAGTAAAATGGCAAGACACTGCACCTATTTTCAGTAGAAAGAATAGTGGTTTCATACTGGTTTTCCTGTCTATGAAAATTTGTTTATCCATTAGGATGTATTAAATAGCCTAGAAAGGGCATACCACCTCCCACTTACTGCCCTAGAGAACAATTCTTATTTTAAAACATATGTCTTTAGTTCAAGGTTGCATGTGAAACATTCAAAACCAAAGCAGTATGAACAGCATCTTCTGCCACAGAGTCACGGAATATCTCAGGTTAGGACGGACCTAAAAGGATCATCAAGTCCTACTATCTGCTCCTTGCAAAACTTCCTAAAACTAAACCATATGACTAAGAGTGTTACCCAGACACTCCTTGAACTCTGATGGGTTTGGTCCCATGACCACTCCCCAGGGAAGCATGTTCCAGTGACTGACCGCCCTCAGGGTGAAAAACCTTTTTCTAATGCACAGTCTGAATTCCCTTGTTCATTCCATTTCCTCATGTTCTAATTCAATTTCCTTGTTTTCTAATTCCATTTCCTTGTGTCCTTTGTAAGGATTCAGAGAGGCTGCAAAACAGCCTTTGATTTTGATCAGTCATTGATTTTGTCTAAAAACAGACCAAAATTCATGAGAAATTCTAAACGTAACACAGCACAGCACTGTATAAAATAATAAAAAAAAAAAATATCAAATCTTGAAGCCTGCATCAGTGCAGTAATGCAGAAGACTATTTGGAAAAAAAATGCATTTTAACTGTTGATGAAATATGAAAATCAACAGACATCTTCCAACAATGCCCTAAGCCCTGAATTAAAGACAGATTTCCTGCGCTAATGACAACTCTTTGCTGCAAGTGTTTCATTCCCATGCTGATATCAAATGCTGTGGTAATGCTGGACAATTTATAGAAACATCTTGTCTGACAATTCTCACAGATAGGACTGTGGTGATAGAGCTGGAATTAGTCTTTTCTGTAAGGAAACTCAGTTTCCAAATTTGTGGGATACCTAGACTGAAACAACTTTTAACTCACTGTTTCTAGTGCAAGCAACATGCAAAAATGTCTGATTACAGGTATGTTTATACAAGAATTTAGAATCCTAATTGTTTACAGGTAGGCAGTCAGTAGTTGTGGTTTATTTTATTAACTCTTTTTTTAGCAAGTCACAGATAGATGATAGGATAGATAGATAGATAGATAGATAGATAGATAGATAGATAGATAGATAGATAGATATATAGATAGATAGATAGATAGATAGATAGATAGATAGATAGAAAATCTAACTGCAAAGAATCATTGCTCAGTTTAACTACTTAGGGGAGTTGTTCCAGCAAGTCAGTCTTAGCCAGTCTTAGCAGTTACTCATCCCAGTTCTAACATTGAAATTCTATAAGACATTTGAAAAAACAGCTAAATAATCTATCTACATGGTATTTTTTAAAAAAATGACCTCATGAGAAGATTCCCCACTGAGACCCAAAAAGCACCAAGGTTTGATAACGAGGAAGAGTTTTTTTCTTCAGTCATGACAACTTAGAAATAAATGTACAACTTATTCACTAATCAGAAGATTCTCTCCAGTCAAGATGATGACTCTGGTGGTGGTGGAAGACAAAGAAGCCTAGGCATATCACTGATTGTCTGTTTTGACTGAACACTATGAATCTTCTTTAGTCTTACGGATTTAAATTACAAACTGAGCAAAATACTTGAGGAATTAATTAAGGGAATATTTTTCATATGGGAAAAGAAAATCGAAATTTCTTCAAGAAGTAGAAGTTGATGCATTTGAAACAATTTTTGTTTCAAAAATGTGTATAGACTGCATTTATTTGATTCAATTTGCAGCAGCAAACACAAAATTGTTTACTGCACCAAGTTACTACGTGGAAAGAGATGCAAGTCCTTTAAGTTACTTTTCAGTCTGGCTCTAGAGAGTCTGACTTTTTAGCTCCAGAGACCATCAGGTGAGTACAGGCCAAGACAGTGGCCACCATGCAGAGTGTGCAATGCACTTCCAGCTGTAAGAATAGTCTGCTACTTTTGGTTGTCTGCAAAAGCATTAGCTCTGCCAGTGCCTGTCAGGGAAATCCTGCCAACGTATTTGTCACTCTTGATGACAGCTACAAAGCTATCTCAGTGATAGCCTATAGGATTGATCTAATATTTATAGCATGCCAGCACAGGCAAAACAATAATTCTGACTGTCAGGGGAAAAAAAATGGGGTGGAATATAACACCATAAAAGTCAAACAAAGAGGACAGCCCAGCTTTACTATGTCTTTATTACCATTACATTAAGAAAAGACACAGACTTCTACAGTTATATATAAACACCCCATTTTGCCTCTTACTTATGTTGATATAAACATAAATGATGGAAAGACTTATTACTGTAGCATGCTACATTGCTGCATTAGGAAGCCAGGGATGTTCACCAACTGAGACATAAAACTAGAAGAGAACTAAGTGATGCATCATTTATTTCTGTCCTCCATCAATTCAGTGTCTTTTGGAAAGACATTAAATCTTTCTATACTTCTGTTTCCTAACTTCTAAAATAAGTATAATACTTCTGAAGCATAAGACCTCTTATAGACCATTTGAAAATTTTGGAAGAAAAATGCGAAATAGAGAAGTATTATTGCTTTATGTTGCCTTCTTAGCACAGAGAGCCTGGGGTTTTTTCCTCACCTTGGTGTTTAAACACCTAATTGAGCATTGGAAGATGGTGATGTATGTGTCACAGAACAGAGAATGATAGGAGAGGTTAACATTGAAACTTCTTCTGAGCAAAACAGTTTGCTTGCTCTGCTTGAACACAAGATGCTCTAAAGCTTATTTCAATCACATTCAGTAACTCCCATTAATTCTGGTGATGGGAGGAACCCACAAGTATTTTCTTCTTTAGCTGTGCTCTGCAGAGCAAGAGAACATTTGGATTAAATGCATCGTTGGCGTCTAGAGCCCACATTTCTGTATTGCAGGAGAAAAATAAAAAGTACATGAGTAGGGCGAGGGTAAGTTATAAAAGCTTGGAGCTGGTTACTGTTGCTAAGGAAACCACTTCCCTGGTATCTGCACGTTCATCACATCTGTCTCTCCTGCTCTGCCTGGATCTAAGAAAATCGTGTATCTTGATGTTAAAAAGAAAGGGGGTGGGGGAAAACAAGGTTGTGTTTCAAAGTAAAATGTAAAGACAGCACAATCTTTACACATTCAAACAACAATTTTCAGCAAGCAGTTTGAGAAAATTAAGCTGGTATTTAGAAAGTTCAACCATTTTGTTTCTGACTTGGGTGAGGACACCTAGGAATTGCAATGTATGCCTATATGATGGATAAGGCTCCATTTGACATTCTGTTAACATGTTCAGATCATACGCTGCTTGCACTTCAGAAACACATGCACATTTAAGCAGATCCTAAAATCAAGATCCACTGCTTTAATACAGAAGGTAGTCAAAGTAGAATGTGAGATTCTTGAGATCTCTGGAGCTGTCAGAAATGGGAAAGCTCTATGAACACAGTGCCCCAAAAATGAGGAAGCCCACTGCACTGAGTGAGATCAAACAGGATGTTCTGAAGTAACAAAGCTTTGGGGTCAAGCATCATAAGCCTTGAGATCAGATTCAGCACAGCTGGAGATGCTTCGGAAGGATGGAATTTTTATTTTATTTTTTTTGTCAAGTCCTGTGCCAGTGCTTATCCAAGTGCATAAAACTCTGAAGTGTGACCCAGCTTCAGCATTGATAAAGCGAGACAAGACTCGGATTAAATTTGCAGCAACTGGGAGATGCCAAATTAAATTAACATCAAACACATGGAAAACCAAAATGAGTAGCGCCTAAAATCAGCATCTGGGTCTCAATAAGCACACTTTAAATTACCACATGTGGTAAGTCTTGGTGTTCCCACCTTGCTTTATTCTTCTTTCTGCTCTGTATTTGGCTTCCTCCATCTGCAACAGTCACTTATGAAAACTGCAGAGCACTCTTACTCATTTAAGGGTTTAGCATCTTAAAATAATGCTTTCTAATTAAAAAAAAATTAGTTTTTTCTACATTTTCCCTTTTGTGATAGCTCCTAAACAACTTACAGTAGAATATGATGGATTGAAAGGGGATGACTTCTTGTCAGGAACAATTAATGAATTACCTTCTTCTGCTGTTCACAAAATGTCCATGAGTAGAAGACAATTTTCTCCCTTTTAATTATTCTGAGTAAGACATCAAGCAATTTTTGCAGATAACAAATAGAATGAAGATTCTAATAGGCATTTCATTGAGAATACTTTCATATTCAAACAAGAAATTTTATCAGTTTGTTTTGATTGGAAATCACCCAGCCAAGTTCCTGTTTTCCAAGTCATTCTTGCAGTCAGGTATATGATTATATTTATAATATGGACACTTGTGTTTCTGTAAACAACATTCACTTTGTAAAACTTTAGGTTCCAGAAGTTACCTTGTTGTCCTTATTGTTGTGCACGAGAAAGCAGCAAGGTATATTTGCATTCTACTGTCTGCAAACAGGAACAGCATTGTCCTTTTGAATGTGCCTCTCTGTTGAACTAAACCTTTCTGACAGAAGTGTTGCATGGTAGTATTTCTTTAGACATACATTCTACCCAAAATGAAAGTAAAAATAACCCTGTCTATGAAAAGACAGTTTCTCAAATGTACTGTGTTTTAGGGTCAAGTCTTCAAATTTACTTTATGGATCATATTAGCAAACATTAATTTCTGAGGAATTGCTTTTGTACTTTCAAGAAATCTGGCACTGTGCAAATAGTCCACTTTCTTTCTTGTGCTCTGAAGATATTTCTCTGATCTAAGGAGTTCTATTCCTAGAGAAGATGCATGAGATTCCCTATATGTGGAGTTAGAGAGTCTGATTGGAATTAGTAGTACCTTTCAAATAGACTTATTCTTTAAAGTGTAATTAGGAGAGCACTATTTGTCTGATTACACTGTTAAGAAATGTCTTTCAAGAATCTTATATTTATCAAGCAGAAAATGCACTTTATTTTGCAATGATTACGAGTGTGTCTGTTAATCCCGTTATCAGACCTTTACCAAAATGAATGAGAAGGCAAAGCCAAATACTATCACCAAGACAGATTTGGCTTGAACACCATGTCACTGCCTCCTTGCTACTTCAGTATGTAGGTAAATCTAGTTCTGTGGTCTTGATTTGATAGACTGACACAATTTGCAGCAGCCACGAAATGCAGCAAATGTGTGAGATGGCAGAAATAGGCATTTATGTTTATTGCTTCTGATTTATTAAGTGTGCTGAAGAAAAAGTCATGCATTGCATTCCAATCTCTAGTAGGAGTAGAGTATGTGATGTTACACAAGAATCAGTATAAGATATTGTTTTCACAGGTTCAAGATGCATTCAGATGTCGGCTGAGAAATTGCCAGGATCCAATCAATGCAGATTCTTCAAGTTCTTTTCCGAACGGACATGCTCAAATCATGGTTAGCTTTTATTTCATTATTTTACTATGCATTTAGTGTTCCTAACAAAAAAAGAAAAAAAAAAAAAGCTTCCTATATGTGGCAAGTATGCATAGCTGAAATATTAACACCGCTTTTGAGCATAATTCTTTTTAGGTCATTATCCGCTTCCTTAAATTTCTTAACAAGTTTTAACATATTGATATGATTATTTAGTGGAGCACAGAGAATATCTTTCACCAGTTTCTTTAGAACAAAAGAGTTTTACGTGAGAAGAAGAAAATAATCTAATAATATACTGTGAATTTTTTTACTGTTGGTGTAAAGAGTACTGAAGCATTTGAGTCTTCCCTCCATGAGGCCTTGAAAAATGTTTTTCTCAAACTAAGTCAGACAAGGAGAAAGTGCTAGAGATTCTACAGGGGAAATCTATTTAGTGTCTTGAGTTAAGGAGATAGTGAATGGCTCGGTATGTCAATTTGGATTTGCTAATATTGTTAGGTAGTATACTAAGACAACATATTGGTCTCTTTGCTTTCAACAACAGTTTGTCATTGACTATAATGGGGACAGGATTAGGCCCTAAAACCTGCAAGGTTCAGCAAAAATGCAAGGCTCAGCAAGCAGATGCCCTTCAAAAATGATGACTCAAAAAAAAAGAACTTAATGTTTGGACTCCACAAGCCAAAAAGAGATCAGTTTTATTGAACATTTCACATGTAATAAACTTCTTGTGGAAAAAAACACAAAAATTAATTGAATTATGTAACAGAATAAATAGTTTTGTTTAACTGGGAAAAGTGTGCTTTGATTTCCAACTATTAAAATTCATTCTGAGTTCTTACAATTAATTTTTGCACAATGAAATAAATAGTAGTTGTTTTCAGGGAGTACAAAAATTTTATGCGATCACATTAGAGCAAGGAATGACAGAATGTTTTATAACAAATTGGCACTTTATAACAAAATTACAAACAGGGTGGACTAATTGGGTTACATTTATTCACTGTAATCTGTATTGCAGGTTATTTTTCATACTGCTGTTCATAAATGAAAAGCTTCCTTGAAGAAGATCCATTGATGAGATGTAGAAATTATTCTCCCATATAAATGAAAAACTATACACTGTATCATTTTATTAAAATTATATACACTGCTTCCACCTATTTTATTTTATTTTTTCTGGTCAGGCAGCATACTTTGAAAACCACCCAGTTATACTTTAGGAAACTTTGTAAAGCTCTGCTGTTGTAAAACAGTACACTTCACCTTCTCAGCAACAAGAAACCACTTTTAAGAGACTGTGACCCTGTAAGTAGGACATTTTGGAAGTGCTAGTTGGCAAAAAGGTATTGTGGTTTATTTTTGAATTAATAGTGGATCTTCTGCTTCATTTTTCTTGTTACAGACTGATTTTGAGAAGGACGTGGATATTGCTTGTCGGTCAGGTAAGAACATTGAGAGAGTGTTTAGCCAACAAAAAGAAGTCCTGTACTAGTTCTTTCTGAAGTGAAAACCAGAAACATATATGGGTTTAACCACTTACAGAAAATATTTACAAATTCAATTAAAAAAAAAAAAGGTGAAAAGTGATGTCACTGCATGAATACATTTATTTCATGTTCTTACAGAAGTCTTTAACTAGAATTCAGCAGTTGGAAAGTAGTCAAAAGCGTGATTATCTATTAGAAGGCAAATAGTTCTGGAAAGAAGGCCACTCAACATATTAAGTTTTCCTTGCACTGCACACAAGCAAATGTGATACTGTCATCTTGCTGTAACAAAAAAAAAAAAAATAAGGTATCTTAGCAGCTATGTATATGAAGGATGCATCAATTTCTGTTATTTTTAAAAAGGGTAAGTTTGTTAGGACTCTAAGTGAAATCAGTAATAGTTTAAGGAAATTAAATTTTATTCCACTTTAATTAAACAAGTTGGGTTTTTTTTAAAGATATTTCAGTAGTGGGATCTTTAATTATGTTTGTTTCCACATATTAAAAATAACACATTTTCAGAAATTTATTTGCCTGCCTTGGTTAAATAAAGTAGTGTGAAATAAATGACCATTTAAACCCCAGAGAACTTTTTCAATCTCATATTTCCAAAGGACAGTTTTTCCTAGGGAAGCATTCCTGCCTAGTCACCCTCAGTTTTCAATGAATGGAGAGAGAGAGAAGTTGTCCTCTCCACAGGGTGAGTGAGGGCAGAAGCCTGACTTAGCTGTTCTGCATCATCCACCTGGAGAACACTCTTTGTTGGCCATATCATAAGCCAAGAAAGCTGATCTTATTAAGGTAAAGTTTGAGTTTCTAGCCACCCACCTTTAAAAAACTGCCCGTTGAGTTTCTTGCAATATGATATTAGTTCTTCCCTATAGATCAGTTTAATATGCACATGTATTTTGAAGGGAGTAGGATAGTACGTTGTAACACAAATGCGTGTCTGTCACAGTGCAGACAAAAATCCAGCATTAATCTGTGTAGCTCCTTCTTCTCACCTTTGATAACACAGCTCTGCAGTACAGAGAGCCTTGTTAGAGGCATCCTTAAGGAGATGGACTTTGAATGCAGTCATGAACAGCCTTTACTAGATAAGCATTTAAACTCACTTGCTTTTAATGAAAAATTTAAGGATAGGTCACTGTTTGAAATGTCTTAGCACGCGTCACTGGAAACAATGAAGCAGCCACTGAATTCAGGTATTTGTGCACTGTTGTTTAGAAGCAAATTGTTCTTTTCGGGATGGAAAAATGAGAGTTAGTTTTGGCTGAGGTAGGAGAGTGGGATGCTTGCTATGGAAAAAGGCAGTGAACTGACAGGTACTGGGGGATCTGGGTCATCAGAGCCCTTAGGCATCCAGAAGGGATGTAAATGTAATACCCGACATACTTCAAGTTATCTTCCTGTCTCAACCCATGAGCACTATTTTATTGGGCAAACTAGCACTGGTGTGAATTAAGGTATTTTCAACTGGCAACAGAAAATCCTTGTGCCCAGCTGGAATAAGTCCAGTAATTTTTTGCTTTAATTTTTTTTCTTACTATCATTTTGCTTTCATTACAAATGTTGAATTATAGACTTACTTTTTTTTTTTAAAGATGAATACTTGTGATTGAATAGATGCTTTGCTTGTGAAGCCATTCTTCAGTGCTCTTGGAAATTTTGAATTTTATGATAGGATTAGTAACTTTTACACATGGAACTCATACCAACAAAACTTGCTGGATGTTGTTACAAGTTTGACCAGGAAGGTCTAGGCCTAGAACAAAAGCGGGTTATGACTCTTCTATAAAACGTGTTTATATTCTTTATAACCTTTGCAGATGCAGCAAAATATTCTTTCTGATACCAATTGAATTTCTTCCCAGTGTGGTAATTCTTTTGTCACTTTTATTTAAAACATAATTTAACAGAGAAGAGTTTTAAAAAGTCAGTGAAAAGGAACATTTAGGAGCTCAGGAACACATGCTCATAGTTGTAATTTTATGGTAGGTCATTACAATGGATTGACAAAATGATTCTGCCTTACAATCTGTTTGACATTTTCCAGGAGGTTATGTGGAGTTAATAACGGCAGTACAGATGTCATAGTGTATTTTTTTTGAAAACGCTTAATGAGTTCCACATGGCAGGCTTTTGCTTAAGCTGTAAGTCACCTAAGATTTATATAAGGCAGTATGAATAAATGAGGCAGTGTTTTAATTTATATAAATGACTGGAGCTTAGTCAGAGATGTGTGTCAGTTATACATGGTAGATTAAGAGATGTTGATTTAAAAAAACTAAGAAGAACAAAAAAAACCCAACCAACCAACCAAACAAAAAAAAAACCCACAAAGAAACCCAAAACAAAACAAAACAAACCACACAAAGGCTCTCCCCAAAAATATTTATAAAAAAAAAAAGATTTATTAAGTGGATAGAAAAAGATTTAAGAAGATGGTAAAGGAAGAGCTGCTAGATAAAGCCACAAGTAGTGTTAGGCATACATGGCTTCATGTTGTAAGAATCCTTTTCTCTGACCCACAGTTCTGCATAAAGACATTGGACCTTGCAGAGCAGCCACTATAACAGGAACACTTTCTAGAATTTCACTGAATGATGAAGAGGAGGAAAAGGGACCAAACCCTGAAGGAATGAGCTATTCAACCTTGCCTGGAAACATCATCTCCAAAGTCATCATCCAGCAACCAACGGGTCTCCACATGCCTATGAGTATGAGTGAACTGGCCAATCAGTGCTTGAAAAAAGACAACAGTGAGTTGCGGAGGACTGTGTATTTATGCACTGATGACAATTTGAGAGGTGCAGACATGGACATAGTCCATCCTCAAGAACGGATGATAGAAAGCGACTATATAGTCATGCCCAGGGGCTCAGTAAATACCCAGCCATCACTGAAAGATGAGAGCAAAATGAACATAGGCATGGATACCTTGCCTCATGAAAGGCTGTTGCACTACAAAGTTAATCCAGAGTTCAATATGAATCCCTCTGTAATGGACCAATTTAATATCAATTTAGACCAGCATCTTCCCACCCAAGAACATATGCAGAATTTGCCATTTGAGCCCCGCACGGCAGTGAAGAATTTCATTGCCTCAGAGCTGGATGACAATGCGGGATTATCGAGAAGTGAAACTGGATCCACAATATCAATGAGCTCTTTAGAGGTCAGTGGTGCATAAATAAATTGCATGCTCTGTTGTTCTAATTATATGATAAGACAATAAATTGTGCCTTGTGTCTAAGGGGTGAAGCTAATGTTTTAATTCAGTATATAAATTATTGTTTGGGATCATACACTGCTGTTCATATTTCTCTTATTATCAGAAGTGTTTATACCTAGAAAACAAGACTAAAGTTTCAGAACCAGTCTGTATGAAACAATATAGTTCTGGAGATTTAACATTCCACACGACTGCAGAGGATTTCGTGACCTACCAGGTAAAGTCCACTGGAAAATTCTGTGTTGCTATGAGAAGAAAAACTATTCCTGCAAGATGCAAGTGCTAATCATTGGCCTTACCTGCAAGCACATGCAGTTGAAAATATTTGCTATTTTATTGCTGACAATCATATCTGTCTCAGATATGATAGGTCTGATTCTGCTCTCATTAGTGTAAATCTTGGATTCTTCCATCCAGTAGTTCACCATTTACTGATTTAGTTTCGCTTGCATGTGTGTGCAGGCATTGGTACAACTGATGTGTGCAGTAGGTACAGGTGGCCTCCATATAGAGTATCTTAGGTTCCAGTCAGATTGCAAAAGTGAACTGAAAAGCCTTTAAAAGGGTTTCAGTCATTACTGCAATCTGTCTATGGGATTTAAGCATTATCGAAGTGAAACTGTTTAAATCATTTCTTAAGACCTAAGCATCAAATACTGCCATTCCTATTAAGCTTTTGCTTATGCAAAGCCAGCAGTGAGGGGGAGTTAATTTCATACTTGGACCTCCTTAACAACTGGGAATACATTTCACCAGCATTTCAAATATTGTGAAACACATCATTTTGTGGGAAAGAGAAAGACACATGAGAAAAACATGGTACTTACACATTCTCTTAAAGAAGTTACAGGTGGAAAAAAATGCTGCTGTATGTGCAATCTGGAAGCCATTAGCTATTACTCTACAATGTTTGGACCCGTCTGTGAAGGGCAACAGAGACTTAGCCTGATTGCTCAATTTTTTAGACACAGAACTGTATGTGATACTTGATAAATGGTGCGAATTTACGGACATTTATTTTAAAGTGGAGTTGAAGTTTTATGGAGAATTTGGGCAGAAGAGTTTAGAATTTCTTTTCAAGGGAGGTCTTTGCAAGCTTTGAAAGTGAAATATTTTCCGTGCTGTTTATATTGTGTCTGTACTAACATAAGTTTTTATGAGACTGGATTTAACTGAAAAATTAATTAAAAATGAAGTGTGGGGATTTGCAAGTAATCAAAAATTAACCACGTTTGGTTGTTGTTAAAGTGAATATGTATAAGCTTGGACAAATTTTCGAAATTATATCTAAAAGATAGTGTAAGTGCTTCTAAGTGCTCAGACAGACAGGCTCTTTCAAAGCAAGTTTGCATTGTTAAAGAAGTTGCTGCCCTCAGTTCAGGTATATTATTTAACAGATCTCAGGTGCTCAAATTTAATGCAACCAGGAAGCAAGATAGCTAAGGTGAACTTCCAATAGTATCCTCTTCCACCTATCTACAGTACTGTCTTTCAGATAGTTTTTGTCAGATATAGAGATTCAAATCCAGTCCAGAGAAGATTAGACATGGATGAGATACATGAGGAAGGTTCATAACTCCTTGAGAAGATAGACAGACATGCCACCATACCATCCACTCTAAATTACTCTGTGATGATGCCTCTTTCTTTTCATTGCTGACAAAGGTCTTCTAGAACATGTAAAGAAAAAAAAAAAAATCAGACCTTAGTTAAGTTGTAAAAACTGGGACAATAGTTACTTCATCTTACACAAAATTTACTGCTTCTTTAGAGTTATTTTTTTAACTGTATTTGTATCATATCTAATGTTTACCTCTAAGATGTGATGTACACACCAAATCTCAATCACTATTCTGTATATTATTTTCATGCTCAGAAGAAACTGCTAAGTATCTAGTAGAAAATGCAGTAAAATATAGTAATACATGACAGCAAATAACTTCGTAAATATATTAGGCTTAGAAGTCTGTGTTTTGGTCCAGAAAGCTGTAAACTGTTGTGTTATTAAACCTCATTGAACCCAGCATAATCCCATGTATTAGGAAGAAAGCCCAGATATTAGGGCAGAGCAGAAATGAAAGGAACTGTTCAGGCTTTTGTATCTGCCTTTGTGGTTCTCAACATTACTTGATGATATAGCATTACTTCATCTTCTGATAAGAATGTGCTGCACTGAATTGAAGCTAGGAACATGAAAAAAGGTTGTATAAAATTGGAGTCTCAAGCAGATCCTGATAAGTGGATGCAGCCAGATAAAGAACATGATTGAGTTTTCACATATGCATTGTGTAAGAAGCAAGGGTTCAGGTAAAGCTCCAAAATGCTATTGGCCGCAACTGACCATCTGGATTAACTTTTGTTGCTGGCTTGAACAAAGGGAGCACAAGGAATTTTTATTTTTTACAAGATTGCAAGACCTTTCAAAAGATAGAGTTTTTCAGACATTATGGAGCAGCAAAACCTGCAGCAGGGCATTCAAGATCATCCTGCCCACATTTTTCCTGACTAGACCTCCTCTAAAGGAGATTCTGAGCAGTAGGAAGCTTCCTCTGCCTATCCGCTCATAGTTGAAATACAGATATAGGATCACCAAAAAACTCCTGTATATCCTGACTTCTAACTCTGCAGTGAGGGTCCATTACTTCTACCATTAGATATCAAAATGTAGGCATTCCCTTAAAAATGGGAAAAGAGCTCTTCATATTTGGCTCCCCTTTAGAGTCAATTGTGACAAATAGCCATTTTTAGGCCACTTTTAGACATCTGCTCCAGGATGAAGTAAATCACATGCTTCAGTGCAGGTGTCCCTTTTCAAATTCCATAGAGGAAGCCAGAATGAGTAGTTCAGACATGAACATCAAAAATGTTGATGTCCTAAATTTAGTCAAATGAATCCTACAGTGTGTCACAAACTTTCTTCTAAAACTTTTATATCTATGTATTTTTTTTCTCAAGAAAATGTCTAGATGGAAACAATTACATGTTTTATTATATATGGAAGAATTTCAGTTTTTGAAAGATAGTCTGAGAATGCTGTAATATTACATGCAAGCATTTCCCAGATAAGTGTAAGTTTAAGGATCTGCATGTTCACAATGTGCAAGTTGGGGATTTTTATTTTGTTTGGTATGTACCCAACAATACTCATGCGACTACAGGCACAGGCAAGCATATTAATACATCATGGAGTTTCTGAGGAGTAATCAAACATCTGGCTGATATTCTGCACATCCCCTATATGCATGGATTAAATCTGGCTTTGCTACCTTGACATCGAAGTGGCTTGGAGTGTGTCCTTCAGTTCAAAGTGTTTTGATTTTAATGAAGAAAACACTCAATACAATCTTCTGGAATGGGTTTTGTTTTGAAAATGTACACTCAGAGTGATGTGCTCATTAAAATTAAATTACTTTGAAGTGAAGTATTGCATTCCAGCCACTTAGATGCAGGGTAAAGTTGGGAAGTTTAAATGCAAAGGAAGAACCTGATGTGAGCAACATATCTCCTGGATAAGTAATTCATCTGGTTTTATTTTTATTGTGCAAAGGAAAAAAAAATGGAAGAGGGAGTAGATATCTGCTGCCTGACTATGTGAAGAGACTTGCATAGTTACCTCTGCGGAAGAAGAATGAAGGGTTCTTTCAAGGGAACTATGGTTAGTGTAGTGTGAGCAGAAATGCAAAAGAGCTGAAAGGAGACAAAGACTTTAAACTCTTATAAGGTGAAGGATGTGCAAAGACAGTCAATAGAAACATTTAGTAAAGGCAATAAAGACTTCACTAATTATTTGCCATGTAAAGGACTGGTATTCTCTTTCCAGTCTCTTCCTTCTTTATATTTCTGTCTCAGTTTCTGCTATGAGATCTTTATGTGGAATAAGTTGATTGTATGATCAAAATAATCCTTCTGTATTCATTCATGAGAACTCTTAATACATTCAAAGACAGTCAGCTCTGTGGTCCTTGCCTAAATCAGGAGACTGTAGGAATAAAATACTGTTACAGTTGAGAAAATAAAGGGATATGTAACAGATAGTGAAATGCAAGGAAAAAGTAAAGATATAGATAAAGGGGACAAAAAAGACAGACAAAAAAAAGTGGGGGGGAATATGGCAGAAATTAAGAATAAGCTTAAAGTATTCGGAAGAATAAAATAAAAGCAGTATGGAGGGAACAAGTCTAAAATAATAATAGTTTTTTAAAAAAGCAGGAAAGGAGAGAAGAAACACACAGTTAAAATACTCAATCTCATCAATAAAGTGGAAGAAACCTCAGGCAGAACAAAAGCAAAATCGTGTGAAGTCATTTTGATTTATGACATGAGAAATAAAATAAGAGAGAGAACAAAAATAGAGAGACGAGCACCACAGGAATTTCTTCTTTATCATATTTCCACATTGCATTTATTTTCAGGCATTCTGTATCTCAGATTTCTATCCCTCCCATTCCTCATTTCATTCTTCAATAAGCTGTGCAGACAGTTCTTGCCAATTTTGTGACTCTCGGTGAAATGAAGTCTACCCCTATGACAACCCTCTCTTTCTTTCATGTGAGTGAATAGGTCTCAGACTCCTCTGACTTCAGAAATTGATGCAGCTTATTTTCAAGTTACTGTACGGGATGGGGTGGGGGGCTAGAATCAGGCAGAGTTGACTCTAGTAACTGAACATGTGAAGAACTGAAATTTTAGTCAATATTATGAAGTGCAGCATGTATTGCAGACTTTATATTATAACTGGTTGCTTGAGAAATGCTACATTTTCCCCCAAAGCATTCAGTAACACAAAACAAGTGGTTTCAATTGATTGAATGTGCAGGCTGCCCTATAAAAAAAGAGAGGGAACAGCAAGCCACAATAACTTGCCAGAATAGTTTTGAGATTTCTGAAGTTATGTTTGCGCTGTGTGTTGATGTGCTAAATTTGCTAGCATATTTTAAAGACATAAAATTCCCGCATTAAAAAGCTAATTCACTTTTTTCGTGAAAATTTACTTGCTTTATGTCTTGCTTATGATATGAACTAATAGCTGACATAATCTTCTATTCAGAAACTAGAGAGTTATGTACTCACAAAAGGCATTTTAAATCAAATCTGTCTATCCACATTCTACTTTCATATCTCTGAGGGCCAAAAAAGATTTTCCTTTACATTTGTTCTGGGAAAAAGTCCTCCCCAGGCAAAGATCTTGTATGTCAAATTAGAGTGAATTATAAACTGCTCATAATAAGTCTTTATATTAACGGAGGCATGGTTATAGTCCTTACTATAATATGGTATCTCTGGTTTCAATTATACTTTACACAATGCAATATATCTTCAGGGCTATCTGATGTAATTAATCAGGTAGTGGTGTAGTAGCATAGCCTAGAATGAGGAGAAAACCAGGCATTTGTTGTTTTACAGAGATGGAGAGGGATTTTATTAGTCATTTAGCAGGAGCAGCTCTTTCCTGGTGCCAGTAGATTAGTGTGTGCTGGTGTATGGAAATTATTCTTCAGAATTCTATTTTTGTCCCTCAGCAGAGTTTAAAGTTGTTCTGGAATTACAGAGAAGCTATACATGATTAGCACAAAGTGAAATTGATTTAAAACAAATTACTACTGCAAATATTTTTTCGCAGAGTTTCACTTTGGTCCTGGCATGAAGGGTAGGGGTTTTTTCTTACTAAAATGGATTTTATCAATTAACGTCAAAGAGCTGTAGAAATCAGAGAGGGAATAAATCTTGTCAAGTCATCTCCTCTATCGGTGTAAGAACATTTTCTACAGTATATTTATTTCTGTGATACATAGTCCAACTTCATTTTCAGAACTAGAGTAGAGGGTTTCCAATATTTCCCCTAGCAGGTTATTACATAGTTACATAAACTTTTTCTATTCCCAACCCCATCTCTGAATTTTTTCAGATTTTTCCCAGACAGTTTTGTTTATGTGTTAGAAGCTGATATGCTTCTAAGGTTTCTGAACAAGCTTCTGTGTTTACTTCTTCCAGAGGCAATGTTTAAACAAAGTTGTATCACTCTTTTATCCTTTCCCCTTGAAACTAAGGTTTGCTTCTCTCCTCTGAAATTTCCCCAGTTTACAGGCATGATTTGGCTTCTGCCAGTGGAGAGTGTCAAAGCAGAACTGTCACTGGAGTTTTTCCAACACGGCTATCACAATGCCTATTTAAATTGACATGTGACCCTTTTTTTTGAAGGATTTATAGTTGTGCATGGATTGCAGCTCATTGCCTACCCACACCCCTCGTTTTTTTCAGATTTATACCAGATAACTCCCTGCCACTGAATAATTGAATGAGTCTTCAGCTTTTTAGACAGTTCCTTTATTACTCACCCTTGCAGTTCACCCGCATTTGGGACTGTTCAGTTTGGAGAACAGAACACTGAGGTGTGAATAGGGAATGATTATTCATATCTCCTGTAATACAAAAAACAGGAGCATCAAATGAAATGTCAAAGGGATAAACAAATTAATTTCTTTTATCATATTATACATATTTAAATTGTGGAATTCAGCACATTTAGATGTCAAAATAAGCTCTTCCCAAAGAAATTCCTAAACTACTGAAGACGTAGGAAAGGTACTGTAGCAGAAATGTCACTTTATACTGGCCCTGACACATCATAGCAGAAGCTGGTCAAATACAAGAAACTAAATAAGGTGAATCCTCAATAATATTCTTTACAGTTATTTGCTACTTATATTCTACTAACATTAATATTCAAGTGTATCTCCAACTATTCCTTGAAAAAACTCACAAGTTTCCAGTGTAATTTTTTTTGTTCTCTAAAATCATTCTCAGTTTTGCAGGTACATAAGGGGAACAGCTTTTTGAGAAGAAACATACTGGTGTGACCAGTTCAGCAGCTCATTTGATGAAAGAAATTGTCACCTCTTACTCCACTCAGCTGCTGCCTTTTGTTAAAGTGTAGAATGAGCTACATGGTTGATTTCTGAAAGCATTTAAGTATGTGTGGAAAACACCATTTTTCTCAGATAAAAGAGACATAACAACTAAACTTCTTATAAGAAAAAAGTATATATGCAATCACAATTAATTATTTTCATGGCTTAGGCTTGTTATATATCATACAGAAACTAGAACAATTGAATAAAATGTCAACTTCCAGTTGGGACTGAAGGGACGCTCTTTTAGCCTTTTGAGTTGCCCAATGACTTCATTCTTCTAAATATGTTCCTTCTCTCAAGAAATAACACTGCAGTCATTTCAAGACAATGATGGAGTAGCCAGAAGAACCTGATTGTGTGCCCAGTGGTGTCAGTGGCAATATTGCAAATAACTCAGCAGTGCAGGATCACATTCGTAACCAGCATCCTTTGTTTTTTGCAAACTTGCAGAACTTCACTGCTGCTGTTTGAGGGTGGGGGGGTGGCAGTTAAATACTTTTTATGTCTTAGAAGAATAGGCTATGGCACCACTTACACTGTATTTCATAGTATGCAGTCATGGAAAAACGTGAAGCACAAGCACAGAACAGATATTCTGTTTGAGTTTAAAATAATTGTTTTTGTTATTAGATTCTTTTTGAACCCAAGAAAAATCCTCACGGAGATAAAACTGTGGTATTACCTGTTTGGTCATAACTGGTATGAACTAAAAGGAAAATTGTAATAGTTGCCTCTCTCTGACAATAGCACAGTTGAATATATTGCAGTCTGTTAGATATACCTTTTTTGCCATGCAAACAGTGGTAGAGTTTTCTGGATGCAAAAGGTTATAATTTGGCAATGCCAGGAATATTTTCACTCCAGTTAAACAGACTTAAGGCAAAATAAAAATGCTTCTAGGAAACTACACATTTCTTCCTAAATTTTCTGTGTTTTTGCTTAGGATTCCCAGTCAGCCGATCTAATGATATCTAGTTTATTACTGAACTCTAGCTTAAAAATAGCTTCTTCAAGCATTTTTCAGAGCTACTCTTGTAAACTGCACCTCATTATCTGCCTGTACATTTTTATTCTTTTGTAACCACTGAGCCTTTTCAGTTGTAGATGTGCTCTAATTGGACCCAAAGAATAGATCCCTCTTCATCAGAAATATGTAAATTTCTTTAGGTGCTGATTTACTGTGGAATGCTGAAGGCCTATGTCAAAGGTATACTTGTACCGTGGCCCTCTTAAATGAATGAAAAGTAACAATTTAGCTGCTTTAGTAACTTGGTTATAATGTCCTCATATTTTTCTTACCTGGCCTTTGTTGCTTCTTTGTTTTCATGATACTTACTTGGGAAGAGTTATTTAATTTGTTTTAAAAGATTCTCTTTAAAGTATGCCAGGTTAAATCAAATTGGTGATTAAAGATAGCTTCTCCAAAGCTTGTTGTTGTTCGTGGTTTTAATTGTATTAGACTGTTCTTTTATACTGCTTCCCAGCCCTTTAGGCAACAGTGTTACAGAGATACTCTTCATATTATTGTGAATCAGAGCATTAAAATTTTACTACAAAACCAGACAACATGTCACCAAGTGGTATTATCAAGGGCTTAGTGATCAAAGACCTTCCTCTTTCTACAAACGAAAGATTTGTAAAATCATTTCTTTCAATTTCAGTAGAACAAAATAGCTTACTAAAACCTGCAGGTTTGTTAAACCAAATAAAATCACAGTCAGAAACATTATTCTTCTTGACTTGGTGGCTCGAATTTGTATCTCACTGAAGAAATTAGGTACAACTGGAAAAGGTTCCTTTACCATGAATTAAAGCCAGCCTTCCCTATGGCAAAAATTAGAGTTAAATTGTAGCAGCAGCCCTTTTCGGGTATTTGGGGTGCCTTTTCCTTCTTTAACCTTCCTTCCTGAAGGTGGATTTTTTGTTTCCAATCTCATGTTTTTTAAACTCTTTTCAGCTCTTGCAACCTAGCTTCTTCTTTCTACATCCCTTTAGTCTACTGCAAGGCATTTAATTTCCAGTTTTAGAAAAGTTATTTTTATCTCTTACTTTTAATATTTCTGTTTCTTTTTTGATATAATTTGACTTTATAATTGGTTTCTTTTAGAATTTAAAAAGTTCTGTGCTAAATTATTTGTGATATGTCTAAGCAATCATATTCTGTTGCATTTTATTCAAGTAATTATTTCACTAGTAAATCATTCTTGCTTTATATCAGATGCTTTGAATCAGATTTGTCATAAGTTTAAACAAAATCATTGCTTTCTCCATCCAGATTGTCATTGCAAATAAACAAGCTGAAGCTACAGCAAGTGTAGATGGTTTCGGCTTGATTTTGCTGCCATTTATTCCATTAAAATCAATGGAGTTGTACCAATGTAAGCCTGATGTAAGAAAGAATCAATTTCTGCATACCCATAAAAATCTAAATCATAATATATATAGCTAGCTGTGTAAAAAGTATAAATATGATGCTAATTTTCAAATACCACAAAAAGTATAGAAATAGATATATTTTGTACACTGACAGGTTTGATTGCATGCAATCAACATGCACATCATGCATCCCAGTGAAATGTAGTCTGGTTATTTCAGAGAAAATAATACGATATTGGTCTAATAAAGTATGCAAAGTCACGTATTAATCTTAAATTATCAAGATAAAATCTACATCTTCTTACAGAATACCTAATATATACCTGATAGGAAAACAGGAATGCTATTTAGACTCATTAATATGATTTGGTGAATAGTCCCCTTGTTAATACAACCTCTTTTTTCTTTTTTTTTACTGCTTAATAGAGAAGAAAATCACGTTATTCGGACCTTGACTTTGAAGTAAGTTTTACTGAATTATTCCTGATTATTAAAAGTATTTTCCTAAAAGTAAATGTGAAGTGTTCATTTTACCAGATTTTAGCCTTCTGACATGGTAGATGTGATAGGGTTGTTCAATTGGTGCTGTACAGAACATGATGAACAATTCATTGAAACTACTTTGGTGCAACTTGTTTGCAAAATATTCTGAGATCAAACTGTCATATTGCAATATTAACCATCATGATTTCAGTTTTTAAATTCTTTGCCTCTTCATTTTCATCTGGGTTTATTTTGTTGGATCTTTTTTCTTTTGCTGGCAATCTACCTATTGAAAAAGGGTGACATTTCTCTAGGACAGGCTACGTCATTGCAGAAAGTTGCTCTGTTCAAGAGATTCTCAATAATTCATTATATCTCTCTTTCTTCAATACTAATTTACTGGCATATGAGTTTCATATCCAAGTAGTGATTATGAATATGTCAAATTTTGAATGATGAAGTGCAGCGGGTGTCAAAGCTTATGGATCACATGCTAAATAAAAATCAAGTTCATATGAGGTTCTTTAGGTTGGATATCCACAATTTAAGACTTAGACCCTGTTGAGTGAGAAGGTTTATTTGTAATAGTTAATGACCATTTTGTTCAATCTCAATCAACAGCAGTACAACCATTAGTTTTCAAGGGGATGTTCATAATCTATGGGTTTGGGGTTTTCACATAGGTTGTCTGTTCGTGCATAGAAGTAGTTTGATGCAATTCATTATACATGTCTCCATAGAAGCTGAACAAATATATTTGCATGGAGCCTACATATCTTGAGCTAAATTTGAAAGCCAGTGATCAGTATGTATCAACCATAACTTCAAAAATTGCTCTGTTTGCATGTGCAAACAAGAAATTTTTATTATTATTTGGACTGTAAGCACACGTGTACTTCCAGATTTCAGATTCTAGTTCATAGAGGCAGAAAGAGGCAGAACTAGCCATAGCAATGGTCATAAGAGCCTTGCAAGGAAGAAGGGCTTGCTTTGGTAAACCTGGTTTTGCTGAAGTACTGATCCTCCATGTCTGATTGTGGCTTCTTGGTAGTTTAACATCACGACTCAATCTCCTAGGTTTGTTTTTGCCCAGAGAAAAAAGATACCTTAAACCTTCTTGTAATGTCTCAAATAATGCTCCAGGCAAAGATTTACACAGGAAATGTTAACAAAAATAAAATTCAAATATTACCCTAGATATGTTTTAGGAAAAAATGCATAGAAGGTAAGAAGAAACAATAGCAAAATTCTGACAAGGAAGTAATTTTAAATTCAATTCAAGCAATATGGTCAAAAGTTTTATAATTATAGTGATACAAAGAATTCTAAATCTGACTGTTCTTTACTGAAAGAAATATCATGCTGTTCACAATCCTCTGTAAACAGGTACTAAAACATTCTTCCTATCACTCAGGAACACAATCCAACACCAAATAAACAACAGTGCAGTACACATTCTGCTCTCAAGAATCAGGCTACCCATTACATATTTTCACTTGGCTCACATAGTTTCACAGAATCACAGAATCAATAAGGTTAGAAGGGACCACAGTGGGTCATCTGGTCCAACCTCCCTGCTCAAGCAGGGTCATCCCAGAGCACATGGGACAGGATTGCATCCAGACAATTCTTGAATATCTCCAGTGAGGGAGATTCCACAACCTCTCTGGGCAATCTGTTCCAGTGCTTGATCACTGGCACAGTAAAGAAGTTCTCCCTCATATTCAGGTGGAACTTCCTGTGCATCAGTTTCTGCCCACTGTCTCTTACCTTATTGCTTGGCACCACCAGGAAGAGGCTGAATCCATCCTCTTGACACCCTCCCTTCAGATACTTATAGACATTGATGAAGTTCCTTCTCAGTGAGACTGAACAGGCCCAGCTCCCTCAGCTTTTCCTCATAAGAGAGATGCTCCAGTCCCTTATTCATCTTTGTTGCCCTCCACTGGAGCCACTCCAGGAGCTCCATGTCTCTCTTGCACTGAGGCCAGACAGGGCACTCCAGATGTGGCACCACTAGGGCTGAGTAGAGGGGCAGGATCACCTCCCTTGACCTATCAGCAATGTTCTTCCTAATGTGCCCCAGGATCCCATTGGCCTTCTTGGCCACAAGGTCACACTGCTGACTCATGGACAGATTGAAGTCCACCAGGACCCCCAGGTCCTTCTCTGCAGAGCTTCTTTCCAGCAGCTCAGCCCCCAGCCTGTCCTGGTGCAGGGGGTTATTCTTCCCCACGTGCAGGATCCTGCAATTGCCTTTGTTGAGTTTCAGACAGTTCTTCTCTGCCCATCTCTCCAACCTGTTGAGGTGCTTCTGAAGGGCTGCACAGCCCTCTAGGGTATCAGCCACTCCTCCCTCAGTTTTGTGTCATTGTTTATTTAAGATACTTACACCTTTATCTTGGCTTGTTTGCAGCATTGTTGCTGTGTGGTCTAATATTTGTAGAATTACTATTAAAATGCAGGAAAATATATTTGTTAATAAAAAGGAAAGGATGAGGCTGTTGGGAGTGACTTTTGAGGGAGTGAGAGTGGTAACAATACTGTGCCAGTTGCTACTGCGTTTTAGAAGTATTGACTCAGACTAACCTCATCTCACCTCCCTGTTTTATGATTCCTCTGATTATGTCAGTGGGCTTTCCTGTAACCTTGCACATAGAATGGCTGTGTCTCTGAGATGAAACAAAATAAAAAAGCTATAAAATGTTCAAATGGCCACCCAGATTCCTTAACTCAGCAACACATCCTGATGAAGGGAATTGAGACAGTATGCTGTATCCATAATGCTGCTATTTGGATACCTCAAAGCAGCTTGACTGCAAAACAGAATAGAGTCTGGCGGTGAGATCGAGACAGAGTGATGGGACATGCTAATTAAATGTTTAACACTTTCTCTGCTTTGTCTGTGGCCAGTACCAGCTGGCATTCTCTGAGATAATGCCCTTCCACAGTTCTGAGGATAATAAAAGATACAATAACATAGTTCTGAGGATAACGGATGCTAACTACGCAGTATGGACAAGGCTGTGTCAAGATCAGTTCCCTCTGTCCTTTTCCTTTTAACACTCTCCCAGCAGTTTCTACACCTTCAACCTCTCACATGCATCTCTCTATATCCATACAAGACAAACAGTCATGTCTTACTTGTCTTACTAAATTAGACATAGGAGGGAATATTCCTGGGTGCCAAAATTCCACTTTTTATATGGACTAATTTTTAGAATGACCTTCACTATTTTAGTCTGGACCACCTCTGTGTCTCAAAACAATTTCTGACTGTCATTAAGGAATCAACACAATCTGAGTATCATTCACAATAGGCAATTTGGTTGTAGGCATCTTTTTGGGAGACTAAGAGAATTTAGTAGAATTTTGTAGTCATTGAGAACCGTCCATGTGAGATGATGCTAGAGAATAGTCTTGGATGTGTTTGACTTGTTACTGTAGAGTCATAATTTCATAGTTAAAAAAAAATAATAATAAAAAAAAGATTGTTCTAGTGGGAACAGTCACCTTAATATAGATAATTTGAAGGGAAAACAAATAAACATGAGAAAAACAATTTTTCTCCAAGAGCCACAGATGAAACTCAAAGCCAGCTGCAATGTAATTGTGAACACAGCCAGACGAAGACTATTCAGCACCATAAAATACTCTGGCCCTGTTATCTCCAATACATGCAGAAATACAGGTGTAGCTTTAAGGGCCTTTGCAATGGATTTATAAATAACAAAAGACCTGTAACTGTGTGGGTACTGTTAGAGAAAACTTGTGTCTCCATTCAAAGGAAAGAGAGAGACAAAAAGATGACATCCAAACTGGTAGCCCTTATCATAGATCTTCAGTTGGTTAGAGAGGAGGGTCTCAAAACTGAGCACCTATATCGTTTTCCCTTTTTCGATAGTTTAACATTACATTCGTAACTTATCCCTTTATGAAGGAAAGAAAAAAAGACAGACTTTAACAAATGGGGTTCAGTCTGTCAGAAGAAAGTATTTCTGCTACATAATATAATGTCCATGATTAGATTTTGTAAAACACTGACTAAACTAGTTGAACTTTGAATTTTCTAAATGACCAGTCAACATGAAACATCTTTACAGCTTTTTTCTCACTATTACCAAATATTAGTTTAGATTCATTCATGCAGTCTGGTATTCAAAGCATGACCAAAATCACTGGTCTGGACAATCCAGATCCTTACTGCTGCTGGCTCTGGTAACCCCGGTTGAGTGCCCTCTATCCATAATTTTTTCCCTAAAGCTGGACAGGTAGCTTTGTCATTAAGTCTCAGCACTAACAGTTAGCTGTCAGATCAAATAAAATTCATTCTAATTATGTTGAACAGAAATACAGATGCTGCAGAAATTCCCAGGAGGACTTTAGAATAGGTGTGTGCTGACAATCACAAAAACATACAGGAGGGTTAAACACTATTATTGACATGTGTTTTAGGATCAAGATCACAACTACCTTTAAATTCTATGAGAGGGTCTGACTGCTGGATTTCCCCAGCCACCCCAAGATCCTCTTTCTATCAGCCATTCATTGAATCTACTCTGGTAATAACACTTATGCCAAATAATTCAGAAAAGTGCCTTATTACCCTGCTCCCCAGTATTCAAGTCATCTCTGGCTCTGAGGAAGAGAAAGGATGCGCTGAACAAGTGTGAATACCAGAATGACTTCTTTTCTTTCCACAGAGCAGTAGACTCTCACCAGCAATAATGCTAAATTGATCATCAGTTGCTGGAGCTGCATTCTTTCAGAATTTTATTTGCCATAGCTATTCATTATAACAACATTACAACTCACAAAAGTTTAAAATTGTTATCTTACTAACATGAAGACATCTCTAGAAGGCAAAGGTAAAAAAAAAAATGCCTGCAGGGAAAAATCCTTTCCTGTTCCTAAGTTTGGCAACTGATCATACCTATAACATCTTGAAAACACAGCATGCTTCCATTATATGGCTGGGAAGACATTCCCCCATCTGTTCTTTTCACTTAACTGCTTCGTACATTATTTGAGAGAGAATATTTTTACCTGTGGCAATGTAGAAAATCTCCAAGGCAAATTAAATGACATTGTAATGATGATGATTATTATATTGTTATTTGTAAGATTGGCCACAAATCAGAATCACAGAATAGCCTGGACTGAAGCAGACATTAAAGACCATCTAGTTCCAACCTTCCCGCCATGGTGAGACACTCCTTCCTCTAGACCAGGTTACTCAGAGCCCCATCCAACCTGGCCTTGAACATTTCCACGACTTCCTGGGCAACCTGTTCCAGTGCCTCACCACCCTCATCATAAAAAATTTCTTCCTATATCTAATCTAAACTTTCCCTCTTTCATCTTAAAGCCATCACCACACGTCCTATCACATTCTTGTAAAAAGTACCTCTCCAGCTCTCTTGTAGGCCCCTGTTAGCTATTGGAAGGCTGCTATAAGGTCTCCCTGAAGCCTTCTCTTTTCTAAGCTGAACCAACCCAAGTCTCTCAGTCTGACTTAATAGTATAAGTGCTCCATCCCTCTGATCATCTTTGTCACCCTCCTCTGCAGTTGCTCCAACAGGTCCATGTCGATCTTATGTTGGGGACCCCAGAGCTGAACACAGTACTCCAGGTGGGGTGTCATGAAATATTCATGAGAATATTTGTTCTTGAGTTAGAGTTCAGCTAAAACCCTATCATAAATAAAAAAGAGAGCTGGATACAGAGTTGTGTTTGAAGATGTTCCTGTCTTGATAATAGCCATCCACACTCTGAATCCTTTTCCGTGAATAGATGCTTATAAGAATAAGGCAGAGTCTCTTCAAAATACACCCTCTACCTGACTTATACATGGAGTTAGGCATGTGAAAGGGGTGTCAATTCATCTTGATCCCTTTTAGGGTGTGGGGCGCAAGAGTTATGGAACCTGCAGGAAAGACTACAAGATGTGTGTCTGTAGCCTGGTGGCTAAATCAGGTGCTTCTGGCAAGGATGCAGCATTAATAGACAGATGCATAGCTGCACCTAAAGAAGGGTTGCTTTCAAAGAGCAGCATGGGAAGTTAATTTTCCATCCTGTTCAGGTCCTGATGCTGTTAAAATCATTGAGGTATATATTGGTCAAGATCTCCAGCTTTGTATTGATAAAACTTATGTATTTCTAAGATTAATAAAGTGGTATTTTCCACATTGCTCATTTCAGAGGGAAAACAGATTAACCCCCTACAAATGCTCTGTAGGTTGTTTTCTCATAAAAGAGAAAGTGTTACCCAACAGAGCATATTTTCTAGGAGATAAGGTAGTGCTTTCTAACCAGGAATTTCAAAGAAGTCTAGAAAATAAAGAGTTAAAGTTGGAAATTTAAGTTATTGCACCTCACCTTCAGTTCACATCGTTCTTTATAAGGAGTGGGGAGGGGGTGGCTGTCAGTGGGTAGGAATTATGGAATGGAAGCCAGGAAAACACAAAGGAACCAAAAGATCCATAGGTACATGTTCGTACCAGTCATTCTGCTATTAAGAATAAAATTTAAAGCCTTTTTTTTTTTCTGGCGGACTTCCCAGTGCAAGTGTTTTATTTCTCCTCCCACCTGCTATTCCTCAGGAATAATGTAATGAACTGAGTAAGACATTTGCATTATTCATATTTGCTATTTAACGACATCTTGGGTACACAATTTGGGAAAAGACATCAGAAAGTAGCATTCTGTATATTCTTAGCCTTCTCCTAAAAAGTTTCCAAATGGAGATACTTGTTTCACAGTCACATGCTATTTACTGCTTCTTAGAGCCAGTATTTTAACCTACCAAAACTGTTTTATTGCTATGATGATGTCTACTTATTTCAGAACCTTTCCTTTTAAAATTCTGTGTATATGAAATTTGTTATATTCTCCTGTCTGCTATAACAGCGTTATCTTAAAAGAATCCCTAGGAAGTCGCTTAAGTGAAACTCCTTTCATAAATTTAGATCAGCTATCTCTAGTTAAATTACATTTTGCAAGGAGTTTATTACCAAATTCTGCATGAAGTTTTCCCTTATTCACCCCACAACTCATGTTAAGTTAATAGGTCTTTGATTGCTCAATGTGTCTCCTGTCTCTTTTGTGAATAACGTTGCAAATTTCCTGTTCTCAGAAATGAAACAAGTTCCCAAGCTACGATGTAGCTATATTGAGGATAATATGGTTATTATAGCATAGAAGTATAAATGCATACCCAAAAGAGTAGCCACGTTTCATGCAATCTATAAACACATAATGCAAAGAAAAGATAAAGTTAAAATTGGTATTGATAAAGGATTATTGGAAGTCAGCTGCTGCTACTCCGTTTTACGAGGTACTAACATAGGCTTGGCAGGAGTGTTACTTGCTGGAAAGGGTCACACATACATAAGTTTACAGGGTTTGTCATGCACAACTCCAGGGAAAATCAGGCTTGGCAATTAGTGGACTCACATGGAGGCCTGTGGCCTGCACCTCTTCTGTCAGCATCACTGGCTGCTGCCTCGGCTGTAACTCAAGATCAAGCAGTTAGTCACAGAACAGACAAGCTGAGCCCATCCACTGCTGGACTGAGGTGAAGCATCCTCAGTCCCTCCTGTCCCCTGTCTACCCAGACCACAGAACTGTGAGACTGATTCAACAGTAAGCAGCCTTCAGCTTTGTTCCAGAAGCTGGTCTGAATCCATAACTGAACTTGAATTTGTTTGAAAACAACTCTGATTAGGTAGAGTTTACAACCTAGACTTGAAAACCAGCTTCACTCTCCATTTAGCTGTCCCAGGCAGATTCATGGCTGGGGCCTGTGAAATGAGGCCTGAGAACTGCATGGATTGTTTGGGGTCCTCACGTCTTGCAAAGAAGTCCATGTAATTTAGTTTTTGTGGAAGAGTGTCCTATGCATGGGCTAGAGGGAGGGTGGTTTCCAATTGCCTTGGCCATAAAATAAGAAAGCAAGTAAAACTGAAAAACTTTGCCTACTTTTCTTATTATGAACACCATTTCAACTGCATTTTATAATGATTGGAATGACAAGAAGCTATCTAATTAAAAACAGATAACATTTAGGGATCTTCCATTTTGAGCCAAGATTTCTGAATTCAGCATCCTCATAAAAATTATTCCATCAGGGACCATTACAAACTGCTGTTGTTTTCCTATAGAAATTGAAACATTAGTGTACATGCTGAAATTAGAAATTCCAGAAAATATTCCTAATGTACAAGAGAAATACTCTTCTGAGAAATCACTGTGACTTTCAGAATACATCTAAGCACAAAACCAGAGTCCCCGAATTTCAGCAACTCAATAAATGTGGGGTGAAAACAGTCTCTTGTACACAGGAAGAGCATTAAACAGAGCAGAGAGAAGGCTCTGTGCAATTCACTTCTATTGAAAAAGTCTATAGGGAAAAGATGGCCCTGCCAAATTCAATTTACTTTATTATGTCGGGAAAAATAATGATTATCTTTTAAAAAATCCCAAACAGATTCAATTATAAATATAAGCAATTATGTTCCATTTTGCAGAAGGTCATGCATACTAGAAAGAGGCACATGGAATTGTTTCAAGAGTTAAATCAGAAATTTCAGACTCTGGACAGATTTCGGGACGTACCAAAATCAGGCAGTATGGTAAGTTTTCCTTGTGTTATGTTGAAAATATGATGGATCCTAAACAACAAGAATGAAACAAGAGCCCTTTGAATTCTGTATTTTTCCCGAGAAGACTTCACCTTTAGATTCCCTCAGAAATGAGAACAAAAGATGTTTTCAGTAATTTAACCTATGACGAGACTAATTAGATTGTACAACTAGACCATAACTAACTCACTGACATCATTATAGCCAGCAAGTAATTGAACTGTAGGGAGTACATTTTAAATCTGTATGTGCCTACTAAATCCAACAGAGAAATCAGCTCACTGATATAATCTGGCCAATAGAGCCTTTCCTCTAGCTAGGCAAGGAGATATTAGTTACTACAAACAAGTCTAGCTACATTTACCTATGCAGGAGATGGTCTGGAAAGCACATGGCATCTCTGTAATGCCATGTCTTTTCCATAATAGGTTTATAAATATTTACCATGGGGATAGTAAAAATTAAAGCATCCTGAGTTGAGGCTGCTATCATAATAATTCAAATTTATACACACACACTCATACACACAGGCATAACACCCTGACTACATCTGATAATGAGAGCAAGGAAATAGTTGATTCCACCTAATTAAAACAGCTAATTTAGTCTGACATAGTTGTTAGCAGCAATATTTTGATTAGTAATAATTTTTTATATTATTTTATAATGTGAAAATTGTATATTAAATGGAACTGAGCTAGAATCACTGTATTCTATAACTTTTTCAGAAGAGCTGCTCTCAGACATGAAGAAGAGGTATTAAGCAGATGTGAGGCCAATGGATTTACATCATTTACATCATCTTAATCCAGCAGAAATTTAGCCCTGATTCTTTGATGAACCTTTAACTGTGCTGTGTGTTATTTTGTATCAAGTTCTCACTCACTTCCCCTTCTGAGATTTGCTGACATGTGAAGTTTTCATTTGTCTCCCTACTTGAGATTTGCTGTTCACATAAAGCTTGAATTAATTCTAAATCTCAAAGGGAATCTTGTGGAAGAGTTGTGTTTACTCAGTTTCGCATCAGTGCTGTGTTTTTGAAAGGTCTGCCAATAAAAGCTGCCTAGAGGAATGGTCTATCTGTGAGACAGTCAGCGAGTGATCCAGGTACCTAAATATAGGCATCTCAGGCTATTTTAGGCAGTCTCAGAGGTTTTAGTTTACCACACAGTACAGGCAGTGATGACACAGGACTCAAAGGAGACCTGCACCTCTCACAAAATAGAGCTGGAGATCAAACAAAAAGTCTAAAGACATCTAAAATGGTGCAAAAATGTTATGTTTTGGCAACTGAATCCCACCCATCAAGTTAAAGAAGAAATCACTAATTAAATTGGTCATAGTCCATAATATCTTTTACCCTATAAAACTTAATATTTGGGGAAAAGGAAAAAAAAAAAAGAAAAAAAGGAAAAAAAACAGCTTTCAGTCTGTTAATCCTAATATACATGAGCTCATCAGGATGTAAAGCAAGGTAGGTCTCACAGCATTTTCAAGATTTCCATGTTTCTGTCATGCACCTGCCACAATTTAAAATCCAGCTGGCAGTCTGTCTTTCAAACCACTCCATATTTCAGGCAGCAAACTCTTCTCAATTACCTTCCCTTCTCTTCTCACACTCTTCTACACAACCACTATTAGAAAGATGGCTATCGGTACTGGATCACTTGGCCATTCCTCACTGCATTGGTTCTTGTGAAAGAAAGGGCTTGGCTGGCAGCTCAGGTGAGGAGCCTGCCAAAGTGTTGATTGCTCACAAAGAAAGAGTTGCAATGATGCTGAACATCCGCCAGCCTGGCTCCCTGCAAAGCCATTTCCCCTCTCTGGCTTCTATGTCTCATGAAAGCACATTAACAAACAGCCTTATAAATTTTTATTTCGTCCTTGGTTTTAACTCTTCTTTCTTTGGTCTTCAGGAGAACTCAGGACCAAGCAAAGCTCCATGGGACAGTTTCAAAACCACAGGCGACTACCAACACTATACAACGATAAACGTATTAGACACAGAGGCAAAAGATGCTTTAGAACTCAGACCAGCAGAATGGGAGAAGTGTCTGAACTTGCCCTTAGACGTGCAAGAAGGTGACTTTCAAACAGAAGTTTAACAAAAACAAACTGAACAAAACAGAAACTAAACAAAAATAATTCATTGCACTGACAATAAAGAGACTTTGGGAATCCTGACAATCCTGACGCTCCTGTCTGAACATTGCGACTCCTTTATGTCAGGCTCTTCCTGTGCCAAATGTCAGTGGTTTTTTTCGTACAGTATATTCCCACTAGTGCAGCTAGTGGAGAACCAGGTGTACAATTCTTACCATCGTGTGTTGTAAGTACCCGTGGAATGGATTTGTAAGGTAATCTTTATAGATAAACCTCAAGCAACGATTCATGTTGTAACAGCTTCATTTGGTTTAGTTTTCAAAAAACTTCACCATGAAGCACAATGTATATATTTATGCAGTTTTTAAAGTTTATAACAGTCTGTTTGGCCATTACTACACTTTTTACTTTATAATATAAAAGCAAAGTTTTTGTCATTAAATGAATGTCTGTTGAGCTACATTCTTCATTGCTTTAAATGCAATAAAGTAATAATCTCACTTTTATATGAATAATATATTTCACATCTTTATTATTGCAGTTTTCTCTGGAAAGCTCAGAGTAGCTTTCTCTGCTGCAGCTGTGTATAAAATATTTAAAATGTTGTATGGTGTAAATAAACCTTTGTCTACATATCAGTTTCCTAGTGCATTTTATTCCATATTTGTATATCTTAAATTTGAATATTTATAAGATTTTCCTTAAAACCACACATATTTAATATGTATTTTCAGTTTTAATAGTATGTTGTATGTAGCTTCTGGAAGAAGTTTCTAAATCATATTAGGAGCCATAATCATATTCTATAGCCATTCTACATTTTCTTAGGTATTCTTTTGTGACGATATACCATTTAAATTGGACTTGCCAGAATACTATTAAAATTGCTCTGTTTTATAAGAATTTTTGTCTAGTTGCAGAAAGACAAATAATGGAAAATAAGTTAAGTTTCAATACACAGTACCCAAAGAAAATGTTGACTTAGAAGTATTGTATCTTTTGCATGGTCTTGTTGCTGTATAATAAGTAAGACTTTCAAGATAAAAAAATTTGCAAGTATTTTAGACAAAAAACAAACAAACAAAAAATACCTCAGAACAACACAACCCAAAACCCTGAGTGTGTTTCATTATAAATCAAGAGCAGAGCATGATTTGTTTTGAAAATACAGTTAAACAATTAGGAATAGGAAAATTAAATCTCCTTTTCCATGCTTAAAACCAAAAGCAGATCTTCAAAAATCTTTCATCTACAGCATAACTGTGGGGGACATGGGAGGATATCTCAAATCTTCAGATGCCATATTTCTAGAAAAAAGTTTAAAAAACTATTTTGGTCCCTGCTGTATGAAATTGAATATGCTGCAGCCTACTAGCTGGAGAGCTCTTAGAGAGGAAGAAAACATGACCACCAATCTGCTTAGGAAGGAAAAAGACTAGAATAGAGGCTTGTCAGGCCCAGAGCATCAGTAGAAGAAGATCAGCACCCATCTGTTGAGAGAAAAGTACTTAGGATCAACCTTAGGGCCAACCTTCAGAAAATTGTTTCAGTCTGACAGTCCTTTCTCCAGGCCATAATAAGATATTTAAGCCACAAAAAGGACCCTGACTTTGCCTGCTTTGAGTGAGCAACTCATGGAGAGTGCAGTCTAATCTAATGCTTCAGGATCTAAATCTTTAAATAAACAATTAGCTGGTATCAAGGCCATTAGTTTGTTTAGGTGCCTAGAAGTTAGATGATGGCACTCTCAGTAAGTTCAGAAATGACACTTAATTGGCTAATTGGGTGGGAGTGGTGATCACTGGAGGTCAGGGAGGCTCTGCAGAGGGATCTGGACAGACTGAATGGATGTGCCGAGGTCATTGGCAAGTCTTGGATCCTGCACTTAAGTCAAAACAACCCCAGGCAGCACTACAGGCTGGGGGCAGAGGGACTGGAAAGCTGCCCAGTGGAAAAGGACCTGAGGGTGTTGGTTGACATCCACTTGAACATGAGCCAGCAGTGTGCCCAGGTGACCGAGAAGGCCAATGGCATCCTGGCTTGCATCAAAAAGCAGGACCTGTGGCCAGCAGGACCAGGCAAGAGATTGTCCCTCTGTACTCAGCCCTGGTAAGGCTGAATCTAAAATACTGTTCTGTCCCTCACGTCAGAAAGACATTGAGGTGCTGGAGTATGTTCAGAGAAAGGCAATGAAGCTGGTATAAGTCCTATAAGGAGCAGCTGAGGGAGCTGGGGTTGTTTAGCCTGGAGAACAGGAGTCTCAGGGAAGACCTTATTGCTCTCTACGACTACCTGAAAGCAGGTTGTAGTGAGGTGGGGCTCACTTCCGAGGCAGTCAGAAGTAGAAGAGGAAACAGCATCAAGCTGCACCACAGGAGGTTCAGGTTGGATGTCAGGAAGAATTTCTTCACTGAAACTGTGGTTAAGCATTGGAACAGCCTGACCAGGGAAGTGGTGAAGTCCCCATTGGAAGTAGTGAAGTTCCCCACATGGAGGTGTTCAAGAAATGACTGGACGTGGCATTTAGTGTCATGGGCTAGAAGGTGGTGTTCAGGCAAAGGCTGGCCTAGATCTTAGGGGTATCTTCCAACCTCAATGATTCTGTGATTCTATAATGTAATACATCAATCAAACTGAACTGGCGCTTTTTCAAGAGGCTTGTGGAGAAGAAGGAGGCAGATGGTAAGGCAGGCTATGCAGCCTACTAACTTCTGAGACCAGATAATGCACCAAAAAGCAATTCTTTTACATCAAGTTAATCTAAGAGTAACCTTTTTTTACCCTTTAGATAAAGCTACAACAGAAAGTGAATATCTTTTAGAGATTTTGTTCAGTGTGTTACCAAGTCTCAATCAGAGCATCTTAAAAAAATTTCTAATTTTTGAGACCAAATCAGGAAGCTTAGGCCTCTGAGTCCAGATAAAAGCCTTAGCATCCTCTTTAACTGATCTAAATATAATACAAATCTAGAACACCTTGGTATTTCAATAGCTGTAGTGCAGAAATTGTTTGCATAAGCTTTACATCACCTGCTCAATTATGGTCTTTTTAACTGCAGAAAGCTTAGGGTAGGCTGCAAACACAGGAAACATGATAAAATCAGTTTACACTCAATACCTGGCTGACCCAGTTGTGCTGTTATTAATAACACAGTGGATTCAGGTTTAGCATTAGCCTGGGTGTTGATGTATCACATGGCAGTCACAGATGTGTTTTCAGTGTATGAGCAGCAACATTCAGTGCCTCTTTATTTAGAGCTTGTGCTGTCCTGACCAGAAAATATTAGAGATTTTTATTTTCTTACATATTCTCTATTTAGAAATTGAAAACATGGTGAAACCCAGTATATATGTGAATAAACTGGGGAACAAGAGGCTGGAAAACAGAGCTGCAGAATCGGTCATGGGGGTCCTGGTCAACAGTGAGTTGAATATGAGTCAGCAGTGCCCTGGCAGCCAGGAGGGCCAACACTGTCCTGGGGGGAATCAGGCAAAGCATCACCNCCTTGGGTATCCTGCACAAGGTCAGCAGTTGTACTTGATGATCCTGATGGGTCCCTTCCAACTCAGCATATTCTAGGATGCTCTGATTCTCTGTATGCCTTCTGATTTGACTGCTTAAAGCAGAGGTTGTTTTTCATGAGCAAGATGCCACACATACAGTTTATACTCAATGTCTCTGAAATGATGAATGTCAGACTGAGCCCAGCAGGAAAGTACAAACTTGTATGTACTGGCTTAAATGTTGGTAGAGCACCGAGCAGATGTTTGGTATTGTATTATATGCAAATAAAAATTGAGTCAGGACTCCCTAAATTATACTAGCCACAGACATGACAGGGGTCCCTGTATCTGCCTGCCAGAGCCAGCTAGTGCCACTCAGCATGCCCTGAGCTACCAGGGACTCCAGCTGCAGCTACAGGAACATTCAGATGTTTGAGGGTGGTTCAGGTGTTTGAGCAAGCCACTGTTGCTGGCTAGCCAGAGTTGCTGCAGCTGGCACTAGAGTATACTGAGGCAGTTGAGCTCAGCCCAGAGTTTACCCAGAAGCATATCAAAATATATGTTCACTAGTTGTATACAGAAAAGGCAAAAACTTTTTCTTGTGAAAGACCTAATTTTCTCAACAGTTGCAATACACTTAGCAATCATATAAAACCATATGCAGTTCCTCTGTCTTCCCATTACATATGTATTCAGGGAAAGATTTTTTCTGTCAAGTCAATGCTAAACAAAATATGGCCTGGATTTTTCAGTATAGCGAAGCAGTGCATATGGAAAATCTAGCTGAGCAGCCATAGATCACTCAGACAGCAGTTCAAGACGTCCATGATTTCAGATCCAAGGCTGTGTAAAGGGGTTTGGTGTTACTAGCAAAATTATTTGCAACATGGACCTTTGGCAAAGTGATGTTATTTAATCCAGAATCCTGGAGGTGAACTATGAATTAGTCATTATTAGAAGTCAGCTCATACTCTGGAATATGTCTCAGAAAGAAGAAGGAAAGAGGGTGCAAGTGGTGCTACATGGGATGAGAGGTAGGATAGCAGTGCTGCCATTCTGATACACTTTTGGATTGCCATGGGCTTAATGTTGGCATATGCTAATGACTCTTTATGATGAAGATTTAGGACAAAGTATTAACAAAAGACACAAACAGCTAGGGGTCTTTTCCATTTAATTAACTACCAAGTCTTAATTTCTTCACAGTTGTGCTCTTGAAAATGTTGTCTTAACACTCCTCCTGTGAGATTGTTTGCTTCCTTGATGATGACATAAATCACCTAATACTGTTTTACATGGGATTAAATGGGTAATTTCTTTTAAAAACAAATGAAAACCAAACAACCAAACAAAAAAAGCCTCCAAGCCCGAAGCTGCATCAGGCGAAATGTTCTCTTGCTTTGGCTTTTCTGTTTCCCATAGTTGCTAGGCAATGCTGTACTTAGAAACCAGATTTAACAAAACGTCTGCTTCCTGCTTGGAAGAAGGCATCCATCACTGCATCAGCAGTGTGCTTTCCATCAGGTTATACAAGGGGATATGGAAATCTCTGTTAGCAATCAGCAGATGGAGACATTGTGTATTGATAGTAGACTTCCTGTTCCTCAGGTTAGAGGCTGTGATGTATCTCTGGATAAGCCGCAAGAACCAGTTTGTATAAGCAAACTTATTTTCCCTCTCTCAAAAAAGTCTTAAGTGATTCATTTCTGGCCAAGTCTCAACCAGTGCAATGCTGTAATCTTTTCTACTTACTTTTCTAGCATCATCTTTCTTTGTACAGAAAGTAAAAGAGGTCTCACTAAGAAAAATTCAGTTGCTGATAAGATAGGCATGACTACTTACCCTAGCACTCCCACTGAAATGTTCTGTCCATTAATTACAATTTTAAGATAAAGTAAGAGCCATTCATCTGGTTTTGACACAATTGCCTCTTAATCCTCTTGGACCATCCTGTGCCACTGAGTTACACAAAGGAACTATGCTACAGTACTGCTTCTCTTATTTGTTCTGCTCCAGTTTCATTTTATATCTAATTATTTCTTATGAAAAGCAGTTAATGACTTTGACCAATTCACCTTTCTCTCTTGGCTATACACGTTTCTGTTACAGGTCCCACAGTCACCTCTTTTTTTCAAGATTACAAACCCACACTCATTTCCTACGCAGAAGTCCTTCTCCGATTTCTAGCATCCCTTAATCCTTTACAGCTCTCCTAGTTCTGCTAAAGTTCTTAAAAAATTTTCAGTAAATCCTGAACCCATTATAGTATTCTGTTTGATCCATGTAGAAAAAGGAAAACCTCAACCAGAGAGCTTCTAAAACTCCTTTTAATTCAGTGGATGGGGGAAGAAAAAGGAAAAAGAAAACTCAAAAGTAATTTAACTTTCACTTTTTTATCTAACCATTTAATGGAAAACACATGACCAAAAACACTGTGAGCAAGAAATGAGCACCAGCAGCTTCTCTTAAGAAATTATATCAATGAGTGGACTTTAGTAGTATTTTCTTCTGCTGTTCCTTCCTTCTGGTGCTGTGAATGCAAATTTTCTAAGTAGTGCTGCTTCATCAAGACTGACAGAGAGCTCTCTACAGCCCATTGACTGGGTTTTACTTTCAGAAGGCAAGCAAGAACAATGTGAACCCTTTCAGACAATTGTTTCCCACATCCTGGAAGCATGCTGAATTCTGGTCTTTTTTTAGTTTTTGTAACCCTCCTTTCTCCCGCTGTGTGTTCAAAGTGATGTCCATCACTTCCTGATTCTCTTCTTTAAAACCTAGAATGGGCACCTGAGACAGGGAAGGGCTTGGGAGCTACTGCTCATGACTGCTTTTCCCTGTGCCTAAGAGCTAAGCGTCTGGAGAGAGGTGGGATTTAAGAAACAGCTTTAGTCTTGGTGTTTGTTTTCTTGTTGATTAGCTTGGACAGCTATTGGGAAGTCTGGCTGGATGTGTACTTTGTATGCATTGAATAAGCAGATAATGTGCCTTGTTCAACACATGGAGTCAAACTTAGGAAACAGGCACTTAAACATTACATAATGCAATACTGACCATCAAAATAATCTATGCTCTATTGTGGATCACATCCTTAGGAACTGAAATACTTTTAAAAATCTGGTCCTCAGAATCCAATTATAAGAACAGCAACAAGCTAGTGTTTTTTTCCGTTATCAGTTCAGTGATTTATTGCATTATGTCCCTAGGCTGTTGACTCAGGAAATTGCAAGAGGTGATGCCTGAAGGACCTCACAGTATAAAAAAGGAAACTGGAATTGATTAGTATGTGTTTTCAATTTCTTGTTCAGTGTCTCCTTGGACCTAACCACTTTATTTCCTGCTCTTCTCAAGAATTATGTATTAGGAAAAGATTTTCAGAGCTGTTTTCAATAATTAGGTTCTTAAATCAAGCAAGAATTAGCTATGGTTTCTAGACAAATAGGTAGAATCCATTATATCTAATTTAGAATGCTAACTAAAACATTGTCCTGCCAAGCACAGAACTCTGCAGGATAATCTAACTTTGTCTATCATAGCTGTCCAGGTTCTTTTCACAACCCACCAAAAAAGGAAGGCACCTCTGAAGCCCAGCTAGACCCAGCCAGTTCTCTAAGTTAAGTGCAGATTGATTGCAGAGAGAATTTAAAAGCCTCCTGAGGGCAATAAAATTCTTCTAAATTAAACACCAGATTTAGCAAGATTTAGACATCAACATGTGAGCTAATGTCTGAACTCCCATTATAATCACCGAAGAACAGGTCAATACAGACAATGGAGTCCAAAAGCCAGTTCAGCTTACCCATTACTAGAAAAAGGATCCAGTTAATATGAGATGTCCTACAGTTTGTGACACATTTACATGGGGACTGCACATATGAAAGACAACTGAGGGGAGACCTACACCCTTCTGGTCCCAGCAGAGCCCTACACCACATCTAAAATGTACTAACCATTTGTGTTTGGACACAGGAATCCAGATCCAGAGGAAGATTTTCTGAGATGCCCTGGAATATCCTGTGTCCAGCTATCACTCCAGAGTGGCATGGGGTTATGAGCCTTATGTCAGATTTGCCAACTTCATATGAATGTCAGAGCTACCCTCACTATCACACATTGCCACTACTTACTCAGAATCTACCTTCCCTGCTCCTCTTTTGAACATTTATTTCAGTTCAAGCAGAGGATCCATCTTCTCTATAATTTTATTATTACACCTCTAAATCCTGTATGTGGATTATCCAGATTCTCATCCTCTTGAGAGGTAAAGAACCCACAGCTTGGTACAACCTAAGCTGCCAAGTATCAGTAGACTGTGAAAAAGCATATTCTGGAATATTATATGTGGATCAGACAGGCATGACAAGTCATGGAGCCAGGAAAATGACATGTTTTGTTTTGAGCTGATGTTAGATTTCAACCACAAATGGTCTGATGTAGAAAATGAATGCTTGCCATACTCACCTGGCACTGCAGACTTGATTTCTCACTCCATGAGAAATAGCAACTCCATAGCAACAGTCAAGCTACTTTTTTTGGTTTGTTTTTGTATTCTAGCCCCTAATGTTCATAATTCTGTTAACACAAAGGCCAGACTTGAGAAGATGACTAGTGTGTTTACTAGGGATACTGTCTGATCCCTTCCTGAAACGTAGAAGGTGGTGGTTCAAACCATGCTAAGGTGAGTAGGATGAGGAAGCTTTCCAGCTTCTTCATGCTGTCTTGCAACCAGCAGATAGTTATGCAAAGAAGAAAAGACAGTCCCACCCTCAGAGTAGATAAAGTCAGTAGTAGCTAGCAGGTGGACTCAGACCATGATATCTGAGAAGACATTACACACTGTAATCAATACCAAAACATTAGAGTGGTTTCTCAACTGCTCCCTTAACAAATCAATTTGTTCTTGGAATGCCACAAATAAAAACCAGTTCCCAAAGGAGATTACATAGAAGTGGAAAAGATAATCTCTTACACCCTAAAAAACCTCCAACTATCATAGCATGAGAAAGGAGGGAATAGTGGTTTGTTTTACAGTCCAACCCTAACTGTCTCTTAAAAGGTGGATTTCAGGTTCTATATATCAAAAACTATGTAAAAAAATATTTTCTTTATCTGTCAACTAAGAATATGAGAGAGTATTATAAAATATTTTTAAATATTTTTAAAATGCCCATGCTTAACTCTTGGTCTGAAATATCTCTATCTAATTTCAACATACATAATTTAAGAAAAAAAATTTCAAAATCATCTGCCTCGGGGCAATCCTTTAGTTATAACATTATAGCTATCTTTTGGGGGCTGTGTTGGTTTTGGCTAGGATAGAGTTAATTTTCTTCACAGTGGCTAGGATATAGCTGTGTTTTGGATTTGTGCTGAACATAGTGATGATAATGTTTTTGTTATTGCTGAGCAGTGCTTACACAGAGCCAAGGCCTTTTCTGCATTTTGTACTTCCATGTTGGCAAGGAGATTGGGAGTGCAGGAGATACTGGGAAGGAACACAGCCAGGACAGCTGACCCCAATTGTTCAAAGGGATATTCCATACCATATGACATCATGCTCAGTAAAGTGGGGAGGAGAAGGAAAAAAGGGGGATGTTTGAAGTGACAGCATTTCTCTTCCCATGTAACTGGGAACATCTCCTGGAGATGGCTGAACACCTGCTTGTCCATGGGAAGCAGTGAATTAATTCCTTGTTTTGTTTTGCTTGTGTGCTTTTGCTTTCCCTATTAAACTGCCTTTATCTCAACCCATGAATTTTCTGGCTTTTACCCTTCCAATTCTCTCCCTGATCCCATCAGTGGGGGAGTAAGAGAACAGCTACTTAGTGCTTGGCTGCTGGCTGGTATTAAACCACAACAGGGACAATGGTCCAGATGATTAAAAGATATTATAACATTTACATGTATTCAAAGTGAAAAGAGCCGATTTAACTTTGACCTGGAAATTTCATTCTTTCAAAAAGCTCATTACAAAGATATGTGTATTGAATTAAAAGATTTTAAGTAGCCTTTTTCTTTAATTTACCATGGTCACTTAAGACCACTTAAGTTCCTCTGTAACTGTGATGGCAGTAAAGAAACTGATTAATTTTGGGAGGGGAAAGGAAGATCATTCTTTTCCCAGCAATTAATTTTTGCATAGCAAGAGGTCTCCTATTTTAATAAGGAAACCTCTTTGAGGATGATAGCCTTCAAAGCATGCAACAGAACTTCAGATCTTAAGAACTTGGTGTAAAAAGCCTCCAAAAGAGAGAAAGAAAACATCCTTTTTTGATCTTGTTTGGAATGAGTTCCCAAGACAGGGTCCAATTTTTGCATCTAAATCTGTTGTACAACCAGGAATGAAGACCTCTTCTTCCATTTTTGGTAGACCTAAAACCGCAAAGCACTGAAGAACTTTGGAAACTTCAATGATCTGAGGACACCACAGTGTTCACTACAGCTATGGAATCAACAGCACATTTTGTGTTGGTTATTTGATGGTAAGTACTTGACTACGAAACCCTGGGCTCTCATTTAATTTTTTATGTTGTGGCCATTTTGAAAGTTCAAGTCCAGAATATTTACTTCCAATCTTGGCCAGTTACACAGCATTATATCAGCAAGCAAAGGCATAAGCAGACAACTCTTTGGAGAGGTGTAGTTTCCCAAAGCTAGTCCCTAGAGAATTTTTTTCTCAAGAGATGTTGTCTGACTTGGAATAATTTGGAATAAAAGGTATCAACCAAAGGTTACTGATTGAAAACAAATAAACAAACAAAAAAAACCCCAGATACTGCTGTATGTCTCTGCTTCACACTGCTGTTGGCCCATCCCTCCTGTGTCTCTGCATGGCAGTCCTGCTTGGACACACCAACTGGTTGCCCCAGTGTGGTGTCATCTGCCAACCCGATAAGAATGCACACATTTGCACCTTTGACAAATACGTTAAATTGGACAGGTCTCAGAAGACACCCTGCAGTGCTGTGTTTATAATCTGCCTGTAATCAATTTTTTACCCATGTGGCTGTCCATCAATCCTCTGCCATCCTTTTGGCATCTTAAGTTTGTTACAGTCCTTTTAATAAGACCAAAACTACCAGCTCCTGCAGCTGGCACATCCGCCAACCATTTCAGTTCAGCAAGGATGAATCTCCCGAGCTAATAGTTGGAAGTTAACAGGCTGCAGCTCACATACTGCTTGAAGATCTCTTCCATGGCATAGGAAAAAACACTGAGCCAGTTAGATTATTTGAGGAAACATGTCTGATTGCAGGTACGTATTTCAGATAATTAAATGGCTGTTGCCATACCAGGTGCTGTATCAGGAAATGCTTCTCAGCTTGTATCCACATTTAACATTATGACACAGATCAAAGACAACAGAACATATTTATCTTCCTTTAATGAGTTTGTTTTGACTACTTGTGACTTGTACTATGACTTAGATATTGATTTTCGTCTTTAATAGGGTAAATATTGATACAGTTATAACTTTTATCAAATTTCCAGATTGCCTTTTGACTCAAGCTAGGTGACTGGTTTTAGCATTCATTGCAATGTTAACTAAAAAAGATATATTTGTTTTGATTTTTGATAGTGAAAAATTAATGTATTCTCCACACTTCCAAAATATCTCTCTTAAACAATGCTAACCATTTATTAAAAGTTAATGATAAAAAGCTGTGTGAATAATATTTCAGGATGGTAATATATTTATTTTCAAATATAGATGATGAATATTTCGGAATCTTACTTTTACATAATAACTGTCTTATATTGTTATTAGCCATACCTGACCATTTGATTACCTAAATGACACATTAATGCATTTTACTTGTTTTTTTGTTTCTGAGTGTGAGCACACTTCTTCCTGTACCCCCACTTGGGGGTGTCAATGGCTTCAGAGCAGGGCTTCTGTCTCAAGTCTGTCACATCAGCTTGCTGCCAATTGGTAGCAAGTCTAGCTGCAGTCAGACTTCTGTGGAAATGCTAAGGCTGGGCAGAGAAAGTTTTTGCTCTGGGTCCCCAGAGCCTGTTCTGGGACAGAGCAGGTGTTCACTTCAGGTGACACTGTGTTCACCACTCACATCAAACCTATGTAGGTCTTAGGCATATGAACATGCAGGCTGCTTGACTTTCTTCCCCTTGTCTGAGAGCAGAGGACAGCACACCGTGCAAGTCTTTTTGTATCATTGTGGGTTGCCAGGATAGAGTGGGTGAGGGAAGGCCAAGGCAGAAGCAGTGTCATACAGAAGGGATGGCACAGCAGTGATAGACCTGTCAATTGCCAGATCACTTGTTCCTTTTTCCAGAAACTGATTCTTTCTCCCAGCTCCTAAGGAGCTGTGTGCTGCTGCGCTCCCATACTGAAACTCCACCAAGAATACAAATGAAGCTGGATGTGTGCTCAGGAGGAATCTTTCAACATGTCCTTTTCCACCTGTTCTGATGTTCTTCCACCACTAGCTCTAAATTCCTGCCCTTAGTGTGGGGTTGTACGTAACTCCATCTCCTTTTTCTGCAGGTCCATGTAGAAGTGAAACAATTAGCAACACTCTAATTCCCTTTGATCAATGGAGTGAAAAACAATCCCAACACCAGCGTATCCCACCATTGTGCACCCTCATTCTTCTGAGCCTGAGGGGGGATGACCGGATACCATTGCTCACTCCAGCATGAAGATCCTGTGCATGTTAGCCCTTATTGAAAAGCATGAGAAGTGAAGGCTCTACTTCTCTCTCCTCTCAAGCCTAAGAATGATGAGGGGTGCATTTTACCTCTATCTGGCACCATTTGGGATGTGCAGCACACATCTGGGATGTGCAGAAGCAAATTGATGGTTCTGCCTCTGCCATTGACCTTCCTGCCATACTTTCCTGACAGCAGTACTGATAATCTAGATGCAAGAAGGATGAGGAAACAAAGCGAACTGTCTCAGCCATTTAGTGGAAAAAAAGGAGTCAAATATCCCATTCTCCTTACTGAAGAATTAAGAATGATAGAATTGCTAAGACCTTTTTTGTAGACTCTTATTTGCTGGTCTCCTGCCTGAGGAAAGGTATTGAAAAGATGGAGTGGACTGTAAGAGAAAACAAAGCATCTAAAATAGATTGAAAAGAGACTGGAGAACTTAAGTAAGGCTGTTGAAATTACCTTTTTGTCTCAAAAGCCTCTCCAGAAACCTTTAGCCACTCAAGTCATCAAAGGAATTTCACAGTGATCAGAAACCAAATTATTACAATTCAGTGATTTCCTAGCTCAAGGAGTGACTATTGCAAAGTTTACTGCCATTTCAAAGGGATGCCTCATCTCAGCGGTTGCTCTTTGTGTCCCAGATGTCTATCTGCCCTCTCTGTGAACTGACACACAGTGGTATGCTAGTTAGTTCCACTTCTACATCAAAGCTCATAAAATCAACCCACATTTCTCTCTGGGATGTGAATGTATATGAAACACCAGTCACCAGCCTTGACTGACAACTCCTCCTGCAACCAGCAGCACCTATTCGTGAAGCCAGCAGGCTTTTTAGCTTCATGCGACGCAACCATATCATCGCAGTCAAACATCATGAAAACTGAATTATCCTGGATGAGAAACAGACAAGGCAGTGAGATCTTCTTGCCAGGGAATGCTTCGGCTTTATTGCAGCCACATTGTCATCTGTGTCACCATAGGTGGACACAAACAAGAAAAATGTAACCCCTGCTGCCTAAGGCATTCTGGACAGGCAGAAAGGCTGGTAGAGAATTTATTTTGGTGACAGCTGGAGGGGCCTAGAGGGCTGTCAGCTCTAATATAGTCAGATTGAGGATTAATTCCCACAAGCAAGATGCAGGTATAGGCATCAAAATTTGGAACCCACTCAATCAGGGAAACAGCAGCGTCTGCTCTGGTCAGCAGGAGATGTGGCATTTGCTAAAGTACTCTCTAAAATACACAGGTTTGGGGATTGCACTTCAGCAGAGTGTTCTTGAAGACATGAATAAGCTGATTGTTCACATTCCTGAGTACTGGAAATTCCTTCTCTTTTACATGGGAACAATACAGATTTACTCCCAAATAAAAAAGAAAGATTGTAAATGAAATTGCTTTGAGTGCAGGTAAATCATCTTACTTGAAGAGATAAGCAACTTAAGCCAGGTTTTGTTCTTTGTTATACCACATAAATCTGGAGTAAATCCATAGGTCTCATCACAGCTGTCTCTTATTCATACCAGTGTAAGCAAAGCATGAAAAATCTAGCTAGCTCTTTCCTTGTGCTAGCGTAAATAGAGATTTGCACATCTAACGTGTATGTAAAGTGATTAAGTTCCTTCTATCCATCTATATATGTATATAGTTCTCTCACATAAGTCAGGAAAACACATCTACACATTTGTTTTCTTCTTCCTCTTTTACAGGAAGACACAGGTAAGGACAGGTCATTGGCAAGAGGCAGAAGTTGAACTCTAGCTAACATTATTGATGTCCCAAATACCATATAAAACTTCCCAGAAACACTGAGAATTTCAGTCTTGTTTGGAACTTTTCTACAAGCATTGCAGGCAATGATAAAAAAACAAATAAAAATTACACTACCTTCAGTTGGGGATAGTCATTAGGTTTTCATAATTGCAGTGTTTCCTAGATGAGTTATGTCACATACACATCTGTATAATGTTTTATTGTATACGTTGTCTGTCTTTAAAATCCAGAAAATGGAAAAATAACAACTCCTGCCTAGGCAAGTTATTACTTTAGGTGTCAAACATTAGGCTTTTCAAGGCCTGTGAACCTGTAATGAGTATGAATAATTTTATGTGGAGAGTCTGATGCTGAATACAATTACTCAGCCCTCAACTGGTTACATTTTCAAGAGCTTAAACAAAGACAGAAAGCTTTTCACCTGAACTTCTTCAGATCTGAGAGTTCCTTCCTTGAATTGAACTTGCTATATGCCAGATTTGGATTATTTTAGCTCAATTTGAGGTACTCCTTGAGAGACCAGATCAGTGCATGTGTCATCTGAAGAGTCTGAAGGGAATACACAATGGGCTCCTCCTGTTCTGCAGAAATATCACAGGGCAGAAGTTAACCCAACAAGCCTCCAACATGCTGATCCTGCAGATATGAGATGTTCTGAGGAGGGAAAGTTTCACTACTATCCTGTTCCTTGCTTCACACTGATCTTGGCAGATTCCTTAATTCCCTAGGGCAAGTCTGACCAACTTGAAACTGTGCCAATCTGACAGATTGGTACAAGTATGAGGATGTGGGACAATGTACAATATGTACTTGAAATGTGGCAATCCCCTGATAAACTATGAAATGATTCTCTACCTAGAGTTTCCATAATTCTTACAGACAGGGTAAGTGGCTCAGGAATTGCAGTAAACATAAAAATTTCAAAAAAAAAATTAAATTATAATGAAACAAAGAAAATTAACTTCCACAATTGCTAGAGGTTTGACTCTGACCTTTGCACGTGTATGTGTTTGTGAGCGTGTATCTGCAGAAAGACATTAGGGAAGATGCTAAAATGTGCTTTCCCAGCTCTTCCATATCTGACAGCAACTTCATTATTTCTGTGTGCAAATCCTCATAAATGAAGAGCAGATGTATTTATTACAAGAAGGGTTTCAATGACTAAGAAACACATTACTTTTCTTCTATAAAATCAAAATTCAAGTGTGTCCATATCAAGTGAGTTAGTCTTTTGTGCAAGTTTCATTACTGCATGACCAATAGAAGAAAAAAGGAAAAGCAATTTTTGTAAGGGAACAGTTTTGATCCACAAGTAACTCCAGAAAGCCAGATTCTGGTACACTGTCATTGGGACTCTTCATTTGGCTCTTCACAAAACCAAGTTATAAAAAAGAGCATCAGGCATTCCACAAACCAGCTACTCCTAGACTGCTGCAAACAAAACTGTGAACACCAGGCGAGATAAAATCCTCCCTGCTGCTATGCAAGATACTACTGAGAAATTCTGCTGCATTTTTCCTTGCTATGTCAGTAAATCACCAGGGTGATTTTAGCAATAAATACACATAGACTCCACCTCTAAACATCACAGTTTTGCACTCCTTCAAGTGTACTCCTGCACTTAAAGATATGCAATCTAAAATATTTACTTTCAACATAATTCTTAAAAAGTATTTTTGATTTGTCTCTTTGGCTTAGGGTGTTGTGTTTTTTTCAATAAAAGTAGACCCAGGTAAAACTGAAGACTTCAAGAAATCTGAATCATACAATGAAAAGCAATTTACCATTCTGCCTGGAGAGAGAGGTTTTCAATCAGTGTGTCCTTCTTGCAATGACTTATGGATCAGAAGCACAGAGGTTCTTAAAAAAAAGAATACGACCAAGTGAAGATGAATATAATAAGGTGTAGGCTGAGAATAGCACATACAGACAAGAAAACAAATGAGTGGTGCTGTCAGGGAGACTCAATGGAAAATAAAAAGAGAATAGTCCTGGGCCTGGCACTCTGCAAGATAACAATAAACCTTATAGCAGATGAGGTACACAACAGAGGAAGTTGTAGAAGCAAAAATAATGGAGAAGAGTAGTCAGTCACAGGTACAGCTGAAAAGGACTGGGACACTGCATAACTGAGAGCACATGCTTGGTTTTATGGGTTGTTGTTGCAACTCATACCTGAAATGTCCCAGACATGTATTTCTCCACATCTTAAAATTATTAAAAAGAGGTGTCACTCCAAGAAACATGTGAATTCTTATAAAATGCTTCAATTTATATATTATAATAAATTTTTAGAAAAAGTTGTTACATATTTTTTTATATAAATCAAAAAACCTGCCATAAAATTACATGACTGCAAATCGGGAAAGAGGTGACCTATTATTTGAGGCAGTTCATACTGAGAGATCCACAACCTGTAACTCAAAATCTCAGGGTACAAAGGAACTCTCTGGTCATTCAGTATTTGATTACTATAAATGTATGCACTGCCTGCACCTGAGCACATGCAGAAATGTCTTCCTACTTCTCTTGCCACACTTGACACTTACCTTGTTTAAGCTAATATAGAAAGGATATCCACACTGACTATAAGAACTTCATGTTATCCTGTGAGTTCATACTATGTTCAGTTGTATTTGCATAAAGACTTAAAAAGGTTCAAATGGGCAAGAGAAGACTTTGGTTCCTGAAATCACTGCAAATTTATCTGCTCACTCCTGGTAACTGTGAGTATACTCTTTAGTGTCAAGTAGTCATGTTCCTGCCAATATCCAACCTTTGTCTCAGGTGGTGCTCAGGTACAAGTCACCTTCCTGTCCACTGCAGCTGAATAAAGTAACTCACATTCTGGATTGATCCAGAAATTACTTGCTACCATCCAAATAAGGCAACTGGAAGCCAAAGGCAGAGCAGAACAAAGAAAGCTCAAAGGGAGATCTTGCAAATGCATGTAAAGACACTTCCCTCAGCCTCTCATACCAAAAGCAGTCCTGTTTGCTGAGGGCTGTCCTTGACTTACATCCCAAACTCACAGTAATAGGAATATTTTGTCATGAGGTCATAGAAATACTGGTCCAGCTCAACAGTTTCAAGAAGTAAGTCTGCAGTAGTCATGGGGCAGAAAAACATTCATAACATGAAGGTAAGAAAAGTCACTAACAATCTTGAAGAAGATTTCTACCACCCTCTGGACCTCAGACCTGTGAATAATCCATGTGGAATGCACATATTAATCACAGATACAGTGGGAATAATTCACCTGGCGGTTACTGTTATGCAGCATCCCTCTTAATCCAGAACAGAACCAAAACTAGGCATTTAAAATTTAGCCCACTACAGTACAATTCAATATAGTAAATTATTATCTTTCAGCAAAACAACTTCCTGAGCAACCTTAGAGCTAACGCTCATGACACAAGAATTCTTGTTAAATTGAGTTATTTTGAATGACCCCGATTATCTTCCAACACCAAGGGGTTTAGAAGGCTTAGCCTGATGATCACCTATCTGAAGCATATTATCTGGTCTCATTGTCTCCAGGCTTCTCTCCAAGGCTGAAGAATAAGGCACTTTTACTAGGCTTAAAGCAAGACAACACCGCTTAACAATTTTGCTGGGGCTGCTGTGTTTAACAGCACTCACTCTAGAAGGTTGTGCTGACCTACACATGATTTGTGAGGGACATGATTTCTGACAGCTGTGATTATTAGTGCCCTTGAATGCTTTGGGAACCCAAGCCAGGGTAACAGGTTAATATTCTTGAATACAGAGTTTTAAAAATGTGACTGCACTTGCTCCTGAGCCATGTACATGAAGGATGTAATCTACATGAAATTAAGGAAAAGAAACCTCAGCCTTTGGTGTAATAACTCTTTATGTACACAGAGCAGAGAAAAAGGCATCATTTCAATTTAGCATTACTTTCAACAGTTTTTCCGAGTCCCACGATAGGAAGAAGGCTGACTTCTTGAGTGAAGATCCATCATTCAATCATATTCCAAATCTATTTCCCATGTGCCTGCTTTTCCTCTTCTGAGTGAAAAAGACTTATAAAACTGTATTGAAGACCTTTGGAATAGTGAGGTGAAAGGGGGCACAAAGGTGAAAAGCATGCTCTCCCCATGACAGAGTAATTCACATAGCAGGTTACATTTGGAGGAGCATGGTGAGTAAGGGAAACTATATTCCATCTACTCAGCAGTGATGAAATGCATCTGAAATAGTTTCTAGTGCCTAGTTTTGATCCCCCACAGTTCAAGAGGGATGTGGAGAAAGTGGAGAGGGTCCAGCAGAGGGTCTCCAAGACATTCAGGGATCTAGGGCACATGATCTACCTCTATGAGAGAAACTGACTTGCAAAAGTCCTTTCCTAACAACATTCCTATCCACCTCACACAAGTACAATCCATGCTGCTTCTGAATTGTGAGAGATTCCTGAGGAAATTGTGGAGGTGTACAACAGAGAAGCTTTTCCTTTTTTTTTTTTTTTTGACAGATAACGAGGAGTTTATCTCCTGCTTATGATAAAGATGAGAGGGTTATGTTAAAGATGAGAGGGTAATAAATTTGAGACACTCTAAAAATGCTTCAAAAGGCATTTGGAATTAAGACTTTAAGGTGTTTTTGAAAGGGATAAAAAGGAATTCCATAATGTCAAACATATTCTATCAGTAAGAATAATGCAAGGGTATCAACAAAAAGCAGGAAATCATCTAACAAAAAATGAAAGCATACTCCAAGAAAGCTAAAGAATGAGAGAAGTTCATTACAAAGAGATACAAAAAAACCTCTGTACTTCTGTTCTGTAAACATGAAAACTAATGAAGAGTTGAAGTTTGAAATGGAAAGAAGTTGTGGTAGTGTCCTAGTTCAGCAGGTGGGACCAGTTATCACTGTGTGGGGGTGATCAAAGCTATCTATTCTACCCCCTCTATTCATTTCCCAAAAACAATGGACCATTTGCAGCAGCTGCCCAGGGAGTTGTTAGCACCTTCACACCCAGCCTGAGGGGGCGTGGCTGCTAATGGGCCATCAATGGTTCAACAATACCCCATGACTCAGAGTTAATCACCCATTGTGTGAGTCCCCGCCCTGGGGGAGGGACTGGGTAATCCCTGAAGGTACATAAGCGGGTATAAGAAGACCTTGGGTACTTGTTGGATCTAGAGGAGCAGCAGGACTTTGACAGGAGGAAACTATCACTCTCGACCAGACCTCAGCCATCATCTGCACCAACAGGTTCTTTACTTCCTTTTGCTTTGGACTTGGGGGAACCATGTGGGTTTTGGCACAAGGGCTAACAAAGCCCTTTGGGCTTGTGCCTGGGACACTGGGTTATACTGCTGGGTTTTGGTGAGTTGAAAGCAGTTTTCTCTTTGTGTCAGTGTATTTATTGTAATACCTTTCATTAAATTGTAGTTCTGACTTATAATCCCTCTTGTGGTTGGGTCCATTTCTCCTGCCAGTTTACCCTTAAACCAGCACAGGTAGAAAGATGACTTCTTCATACTTCTTTGTAATGGAACCATGGACCAAAATTCAAATAGGTCATGAAAATGCTCTTTATTTCACACAGGGCTTGAAGCTTCTGCTGTTTTAGCCAAAATGTTAAATCAAATTCTTCTGAATAAAAGTAGAAGTGACTCTGGCCATTAATGTAATTGACAATTTTTGTAAAGATTAGTTTAAAAGCCAAGGTTGCAATTAAATTATGTTCTTAGGCACCTATCTGCTTCTGGTCTAAACAAAGGACCAGGGGATGATGAGATACCACACCTGAACAAAATGCTGTAATTTTCTCTACATTCCCCTGAGTTTTTAAATCTTTTTAGAAATAGAAGACAAGTGCAATTCATAAAGGGAGATATGCCATACTGCAGAATGATTAGCTGCAATAAGTATGATAAAACCCCTCTAATACATTTATGAGAGGATGAGCCTTTGACAATATCTGATAACTCAACTATTGTGATATATATATAGCAAATAGATTTTACAATATTTAAGGAGATAAGAGAATACATAGATATGCATTTCCCATTTATACCTGAAGTCAGTAACATTCAGAAATCACTTCAGTTTTTCCCAAATCAGAGAATTTTCATAGAACAGGAGGCATGGTTCTTGACAGACCTAAAATAATATGGAAAATATTTTACATTTTTTGTTTCCTACTGAATAGGAGTGTGAGGGATTAGCAAGGAATGGAAGTATTTCTGTATGAAGGGAAATCAGAATTGTGATTACAAAATTGTAGTAGTACTGCTGTCACTGATTTAAGAGTGCTGGAAAAAAATGGTTCAGAGCATAGGAAATTCAGTGAACATGAAGTTTCACACTAATTAATCTGTTAATAAAAAATTAGTTATTTTTCTTTGAGCAAAGGGAATATCTTCTGTAACAACCTTTTAGAAGCCAGAAATTTTATAGTTTCACTATAGCTTCACCTGCCATAAAACACAAATCACTGCGTAAAAGAAATCTACTTTATTTTGCAATGCAACTTCTTGACTTTTCCTTGATACATTTTTTTCATTTCAACATCCAGAATGTTCTCAGGAGACTTCCAAAATCTCTACAGTCCATTTCTATTCTTTTTTTAATCAAGTCTGACATTTGCTGAGTTTGCCAATGAGCCATTCAACTACTTACCATTTTTCTTCAAATAAAAATGAAAAAAAATAACTGTTTCTCCCATATGGAAAAGAATTGTAACATCCAGTTTGTATGACCAGTTTTGATTTGCCCTTCCATCTTCCCAGCAAGATTTGAAACCACAAGGTAATGACCTCACCAAAATAAATTTAGAAATGTGTACTCAAATTTGTCTTCTAACTACACAACTGAGTTTTATGCTATCCACTTGCCTTTGAAAATGCTATCTTGTCATCAAATCTTGAGTCTATTGAAATAAGTTAAATTCTTATTTTTCTGCAGAATCAGAATGCAGCTCTTTTAGGCATCATAGACCTTTTCAGGATTTCTAAAAAGCTTCTCAGATATTGCAATGGGACAAATGCCACACCAAACTGTTCTTTAAACCCACACAGCAGAAGAAACTGGTACCTGAGTCCACTTTTTAAGAGCAGCAATTAAACGAGCTCAGGCAATAACTGGTTTTCAAATAGTATGACAGTAACATCTGTTGCTACGGACTCAGGTAAATATGGATTATATGTATTGTCATAATGCAGTTTAGTTTGCAGCTATTTTCCATATATAATGTCATGGCAAGATTATTTAAATACAAAATCATTTTATCCCAGCATGTATTTTCTCATCAAATTAAAGTAAGTATTGGGAAATGGGTGAATACCTCATCCACTGTAGTACAGCACAAATCAGTTGTGAACTATTAGCCTGATAATTACTTTTTCAGAAAATTTTATGTAAATTAGCACACTTTTAAACTCTTTCTGGATTAAGAATGTGTAGCACTCCTTACCACTGAATGACAGAAGTTTGGGAAACGGGTTATGAGAACCTGTTAATGCTGGGCAAGAATGACTGGCAGTTAAGCCTCACTTAAATGACTCTCTGGAGGAGCTAATGGTCTGAGACAATGTTCATTGCTCACACAGTCATTAAGTTATAAGAATCTACCTGACCTGGAGGTCATTACTGCTTACATTAATTACTGCAATGACGAATACTCCATGTGACACTCTAACACATCTCCCTAAAGTCATTTCTGCATCAAAACCTCCCCCAGATTTCAGATCTGGGGTGACATCTGGCAGCCAGGAACAGCATGTATAAAAGAATTATTTGATTGAAGATAAAACACCAAATGTTTGAACTGACCAGAACGACCAACTCAGATTAAAGGTTTAAATCAATAGGCAGATTCAGCCTGTAATTTTATCATGACTTTAAATATCCCTTCCCGCAGAGTAAGTTAATATTAGCTATAGATCTCCATACTTAGACTGTTCAAGAATTATTGTCTGCCTAAGCCTTTGCACTTGCCCAGCCTAACATTTTTTAACCAGATATAGATCTGCTAGGAGCTATGTTAAATAGAATAAGTGAAAAGGCTCGATGCTTACTTGAAATACAACAGGAATAACCTGAATTACTAGTGCTTATCTGATGGTAGAAGCTGTGAATAAACCCACAATTAGTCCATCTGCACTAACTGCACCTCATAAGACATCTCCACTCAGAAAAGATTTGAGTTCTCATAGGTATACAAGCTAAGGATGGCAATAAAAAAAGGACAGCATTTAAGAAATTTTACCTAAAGATACATGCTCAATATTAAGCCTAAGGTGAGAGAGACCTGAAACCCATGCCACCTCCAGGGACTTAATAGCTCACATTGCTGTTGCAGTCATAGCAGAGTAACACCACTCAAAAACTTCTTATGAAATGTCACAGGTACTTTCTTTACAGCTAGTATTCTTACTACCTGGCCTTTATTAAAAGGTTTGCATTGTACTTGTAACTGTTTACAGTCTTATTCCTCAGAGAAACTGAAAGATCATGTCCTCAGTTCAAGTGCTCATGTCCTTATCACTTTTGGGCACCACTTATTCACTTAGTACCACTAGCTGAAGTCAGAGGGTCTATTCTAGGGAGCATATGCTGCCCAGTACACAGAAGGGCTGAGAGCCTGGCAACGGCTGGTAGACATCTGAGCCCTTTGCAACAAGTCACTGCTGTTTAACAATGCAGTGATTGCAGTACTACCACAGAAAACAAAAATAAGATCTGTTTTCCTTTGGACTAGTTAAAAGCATTTGTATCTTTGGATTATGACACATCAGAACTAAAAGAAGAGTGTAAAGATATCCATTATCAACACATTAATTTTGATAGTTTCCATTTATCGATTTCCGAGACTGTAGATGTCAATGCAAACAAGTTCTCTTTATAGGATATAATAGATCAAGTGGACAGTTTCTGCAAGAAAATATATGGAATAATCTGAAGTCCTCTCTAAAGGAGCATTAATAAAAGGGTGAATATTCTTTCAGTATATACATGTTCTTACAGTAGTCTTATGCACTGCTTGTTGCATATACCCTAACACAAACATTGCAATGCCAGGTCTCTCTGTTCTTGACATGTTGTATTATAAATGATTATAAACATCTCCAGTGCTGCTGGTAACATTGTAAGCTGCTTTCCTGAGGTGTTTACTGTAGACTTTCAAAAAGTGCTGCATGACTTAAGGGTTTGGCTTCTTTTTATGGCCATGGTGGCTTTTACACGAATATAACAGAGTGTTTTATTACTCTACTTTCAAATGTTTAGTAATTCAACAACAGTTTGTACTGACTTGCTGTACAGCCCTAGCAAACTACTGAGGTTTTAAAAGACACAATGGGAAAACTATTTGATACTAAAGCCTAAAGCGAATTGTCTCTCTGCATCAATAGTAATAACATCTAATACTTTGCAGGTAAGAGGGCCTAACTGGATCATTGATTATAACTTTTCTCAGGTTTCATGGAAACAAATAAAAAATGCAACACCTTATAGTCATTTAGTCTACTTTTTCATGCTTTGCTCAAAAACAAACAATAGCTTTAATCAAGAGCAGCTCCAGATCTTGGAAAATGTCCAGACCTGTCATTCATAGACAAGATGAAAAGATGAAGACTTCTATCTTGACCTTTCTGTTTTAAAATATGAATATAAATGACAGTGTGCCTCTACATTTTAAATGAAGGAAAAACCAGGATCCACTTAAGATATATATGCTCCTGAATCTAAATACTTGGCTACTCCTTAAGCAATTTGTTTGTTAATATAAAAAACTCAGCTGTCAGATAAACAAAGTGTAGCTTCAGTACACAGTGCTTTTTTTAATAGATATAAAATTAAGGCATGCTAGTATAAACCTCTAGCAGGTAACTCCAAGTGTTAAAACAGAGGCTTTCATGCACAGAAAGAAGTAATTAGATAAAATACAGTGAAAATGAAATGATAGAGCAAGGTATCTAAAATTGCTCAATGGTTTCAGGAACTTTAAAGAATGTCATGTCTGATAGCATCAGAAGTCAGACAAAATGCCTACAGGATGAGAATAAAAGAGTCAGGGTCAGACAAGGAAAAAAATATCCCTATCAGATTATGTACAAGCAGTAGGAGAACCTGAGCCTGGCTAGAAACCAAAGGGTGAGATGAAGCAGGGATGATGTGTGTTGAACCAACACTTCATAAGGCTTCGTGCTGGATGCCCGGGTGAGATCACACTGAAGGGAAAAACAAAAGGCTGTCTAGAAAGGAATTCCAGAAAGACAGACTGTAGGGAAAAAAACCCAAACCAACTTCAAGTCTTCATGGATAAAGCTAAAGAACAAAGCAAGTCACATACTTCTACCTCAAACTCAGCAACACAATTGAGACAAATCTTTTGCTCCACAAAGGTGTTTGGAATGTCGCACACACAGGAGAACTGGTAACAGGAAAAACTTCCTCTGGTATAACCTTTCAGAACACTAACTTTATTCAGCTAGAAAAACATGCTAGATGAGTTGTCCTCTCTATTAATTTTTGTCTTATCCTGGAGTTATGTGAGTAAAAGACCTGTAAGAATAGCATATTAAGATGTATATTTTTTTAAGGTCTTTTACATCTTATTCAAGTTTGAATAACTTTAAACTTTATCACCAGAAATACTTCACATTATTTTTAAGTTAAAATAATTTTTAAATAATATAAGTTAATTATAGGGATTTACTCTTTATTTTTGCCATCCACGTTTAAAAAATGTAGAGGTTGTGCAAAGAGGATTGTGTTATCTTAGAAGAATTTCACAGGCAAATGTTATTTCAAGTTATGGCATTTAGTACAGCAAGTAGTACCTTTTCTCTGTTTTTGTAATTTGTTTTCATGGCATGCTTTTGCATAGAAAAGAGTATTAAGTTTAATGGTACTCATTGCTGGACTACAGACCAGGCAAAATGCTCTGAGGAAACAGGAAGATTCAGCAACACTTGTGAGGATCTGAGCAAGAACATCAAGAACATGTTCTATAACTGAGGAAAAGTGTGAAATCTCAGCAAACAAGGGGCCTGCAAAAGGAGTCAAAGCCAGCCAGCTCAAAAGAAAGGCAAAGAGCAGACATACAAACAAATCTCAGAGGGGACTGGTATTCAGGATGTCATTGAAAGACGCTTGCCTTCAGAGAATGCCCAAAGAAAAAGACCTGACCCTGGCTTCCTGTGAGCAGAGGACTTCTTACTAAAGCCCCTTTAATTCTGTTCTTTCTCACACCACATTTTCTCTGGTGTTCACATTCTGAGAAAGCCTAGTTTCAGAGATGCAGGTTCTACTGGTGTTTTCAAGGAAACACATTAAGAAATAAATCTCCCTCAATACAGTAGCTAGCTTAGGGTCCAGTCTCACAGGTGTGGTTTAAATCCTTTAGTTATACTTTAAGGTCTACAGGAATTATTTTCAAATATAGGTTACCCAGATGAGGAAGACATATTTAGTTTTCTAGGCACATCTCACAATGTTTCAGAAGCACATTTAGAATTTTAAATAAAATACTTTTTATCTCATCAGTACATTTCTAAGTTTATCATGTTAGATCAATACACATGCTTCCATAGTCTCACAGTGGTTCAATTAACAAAGATACTTTATACAGGCAAAACCAGGACCAACTCCTATACTTGACTCCCTGTTATTTGACATTAAAAGAAACAATGATTTTTCAATATGCATGTTTGAGAGAGGAATTAATTGCTATGGATAATTCTTATTCTCTCACATAGCCATCACACTTCAACTAGACCTCTTTCCTCATTGCCCACTTCCTTCCCCTTACCAGGATGCTACCTAACTCTTACCATAACTGCTCATGCCATTCATTATACATCAAGTACCTCTCTGGTTTTTTCTACATTTCATGCCTAATATACCTCATCTCTCAACTCTTCATAAAGTTTTTTGTAAGGTCAATGTGAGCAGTGAAAGCAGAGCTCATCTCTGGTGAGTCAGGAAGGTATGGCAGATGGTGCACTGATGTGTTAATTAAATGGCTGCTTTGCCTATGATCTTCCTATTGCTCACCTCCTGATGTTAAGAGCTGAGAAATAATGGAAGGGGTTAATGAGACAGAAACTTAGCCAGGTGGTCAAAACTTCACTCCACCTCCCAAACACTAAGTGCTATCTCAACAGTCAACAGCAAAAGGGACAAAAGCACCTGCTGTCATTGCAAGCCCCCTGCCCTACAGAACACTGCAGTTTGCTGCAGGACTTAGGTTTCCTTGCAAATTTTATATGACAGATGCAGGCTGAGGGTGGCATAGTGTCATGTCAGGGGATGAGGAAAAGGCTGAGGTACTTAATACCTTCCTTGTCTCAGTCTTTAATACTAAAACCAGTTATACTCAGTTATCCAGCTTCCAGAGCCAGTAGTTAGTGACAGGGAGCTGAGTGAAGCCCCCTTAATCCAGGAGGAAATTATTAGTTCTCTGGTATGCCAGTTGGACACCCACAGGTCTATGGGCCCAGAAAGGATTCATCTGAGAGTAACGAGTGAGTTGGCAAAATTGCTTGCCAACCCACTTTCAAGCATTTAGCAGCAGTCCTGGTTAACCAGAGAAGTCCCAGCTGACTAGAAATTAGCAAATATGACAACCATCTACAAGAAGGGTTGGAAGAAGGATTCGGGGAGCTACAGGCCTGTCACCCCAACCTGGGTACCAGGGAAGGTCATGGAGCACACATCCTGAATGCCATCACACAGTACATACAGAGCAACCAGGGGATCAGGCCCACTAAAACCTTGAACTGTGACATGGGAGTCCTGTGATGGGTTCCTTGTCATCAGTTTATGTTTAACACATGTGATGCAAAGCTGGTATTGTTTCTTCTCCAGACTTTACTACAGTTCAGTTTTTCTCCCACAGAGGAGAACCCCACTCCTTTTACAATATTGTGATGCCTACAAAAACTCACAGTATCCTCTGGTACTATGACAGTCCTGCTTATCCTTCTGACTAATGTCATTTTACTGCTTTTGTGTTTATACCCATCTGCTTTCCTCATGCTTACACTAAACATTGGCTTTACCAGGGATTGTTTCTTTGTTCTGAATTTTAACAATGCATGGAGTTGAATTAGGTCCTCTGGTTAATGATTGCAGCTCCAGAGGCAATGGCAATATAAATAAATTAAACAATGTTAATAAACTTAGTCACTTTGTTCTAGAAGTTGAACAATATTCAAAGACCATACACTACCTCTGCATTATTTCTGGGGATATTTATAGGGATAAAGATCCAAAATTTTAACAACCGGTGTGCAAACTAGCACAGACTAACAAACTAACACTAATATAGGCTGAAACAATACTTTCAAGCATAGTCAAAAATAAATCGCCAGGCGATTCATTAATGACAATACTTGGCAAGCCATCAGTCATTGTGCACCTTGCCAAAAAAAGCCTTTATAGATATCCTTACTCCACATACAATCCACTGAGTATGATTTTAATCTATATCCACCTACTTTTTGTTTAATAAGCAGTTACAATGGGGCCAAAGCTATATGCTTCACTTTATGATATAAATGAAAGTCTGCCTGGGAGTCAGTAGGAAGCAAGCCAAGATAGACTAGATACTTAGGGAAGCTGATGGCTGTCTGGGTAATTTTGAAAATCAGCTTAATCTCCTACCTATATCTTTTGGCTCCTAAATTCCTTGGAAAATATTACCAATAATTTTCTTTGCTGGCTTTGAGCAAATTACTCAGTCATTGTATTTGGAATGGAATTTTAAAGATATTAAGATACAAAAGGGCAGAATATAGTGGGAAAATCCAATACTGAGAAACTGGAGAGGGTCCAGTACTACCGAGATAGTCAAAGGCTAAGAGCACATGGCCTACGAGGATGGATGGAAGGAGTTGAGCTGATTTAATCTGACAGAAAAGTGGGTTAGAGGTGAGTTAATTACCTTCCTGTCACTCCTTAAAACAATTACAGAAATTATGGAGCTAAAGTGATATAAAGATTGGCAACCACCACAAATTATGGTTTAGTAAGTTCAAATTAAATTAGGGGAAAAAAAATTCATGAGAAAGCCAATTCAGTGTTGACTCAGGTTGTCTAGAGAAGTTATGTACTCTCTGTGTTTCTGGGTTTTCAGAACTTGGTTGGATAAAACCATGGCTGATCTGGCATGGGTCCTGTTTCTGGTAGGGGTATGGACTCAAGGCTTTTAGAGTTCCCTTCCAGACAATATTTCTATGGTTCTGCAATACTATGATGTAATTTTTTAAAAGCATTGAGACGGTGGGCATTTTAGAAATATCAATGTCTTTGAAAAGCATCCCTTTGTACCTCAGTTGATCATCTGTAAAATGAGTACCATACTTCCCTACATCCCAAGGGGACTAGTTAATGAATAGTTCCCAAGAGGACTATTTGCATGAGTCAATTACTTATGTGAAGCTGACATCTACTACAGTTATGAATGCTAGAGTAAATGAAAAACAAAATCTAAATAAAAAGGTGTGACAAAAGACTCCACTGGTCTAAACTGCTGTAACTCCAGTGATTGAAAGAATATTACAGTAATTTATTCCAGCTGAGCTACCACCCCATGTTTATTCATCCAAATGAGTAATTGTTAAGTTGAATGCTGCTCAGTATGAATTATTAAAGTAAAGAAGTTTGCATTTTAAATATTGGCTCCCTAAAAAAATTATGTTTGCCTCAATTTATTATCACCACTGGGGAAACTTCAGTGTTGTGAAGGACTCCAGAAAGAGCTATGTTTAAAGGACTATACTTACTGAAGACTAGTTATAGTAATGGACTGCTAACGGCTAAATTGCAGGAAGAGAAATAATTTCTCACATTCTGTTAGAAGTATAGCAAAAATTTATACCTGAAAATTCTAAGCTTTTATATTCCTTTAAGCCTATTTCTATTTCAAAACTGCAATCTCTTATGCAAATCTGAAGGACAAATAAAGGACTCTTACCACACTTAATTGGCCTGTGTGTTTGCCTGAAAAAACCTTGTATGGTCAAGCAAGGCATCATAAATTAAAACAGGTTTCAAACACACCTCCCAGGAGACAGAAGAAAAGTTCATGGAAAGGTCAAGGCTGCAGCCATCAAAGTAGTGGAATCAGTGCTTGAGGAGAGAACCACCATTCACAGGGAATGGAAGTGTGTTAGATAAAGAAGCTGCTGCCCAGACTTCAACTCTTGCATAAGAAGAGGGCTAATTTCTTAAGGAGAATTATGCTGCCTCCTCAAAACTGAGGCATCACTCAAGAAATCACTTCCAAGGAAAGAGGAAATCTTTCCTGAGAAGCCAGGTCAACTTCACAGATAGCCTGGTAGAGAGAAAAATGTGATAAACATTGTAAAAGAGCTTTGATTAAATTAAGTAACTCTTTAATGCTATAGAAAGCCAGCTGAGGTTTGAAGAAAGAGCAGGTGATTAATTTAATAGGGTAAAAGATACTGTTAGGACTGGACAGTAATTAATTAAATTGGAGGCTAGTGCTCAGGTGAAAGAGTGAGCAAAATTCAATAGACTTAAGAGCATGTACCAGTAAATTAGGCACTGGCAGTTTGAAAAAACTTCCATACTGCCACGTATAAACCCCATTTAGTAGATGATCATTGCATGCTGGTACAGCCCAGAGGAAGGAAGCAATAGTATCCATAAGAACCTGTCATTTGGAACCTGCTGATGAAAAATACCAGAAATAGAGCCACTTCTTTAATTATAATAAAATATGTTCATAGCATAAGAAATACAGAATAATAGTAACATTAACAAAGAAAAAAAAAGAATGCACAAATAAAAATCTCTATGTCAGCTATAACTCTTCTTCATAGCAGACTGAGGCATGACGGCCTCATTCTTTGCAGGCCACACAACAAACTGTCTTCTTAACACCCCAGTACCAAGAACGGAAAAGCAGAGGGGAGCACAACCAGAGCATGTCTGTGTTGTTGAACTGACAAGTCCACACCGACAGCTTCCCTCAGAGTGCTGTGAACATTTCTACAGGAACAGCTACAGCTGGCCTCACATTCACATCGCTCTTGTAAGTCAGTGCTGAGCCCAAACCACAGCTACACTTTGGATTTACTGTGCAGTGAACACTCCTGCATCCAGGTGGGCTTGCAGCTTCCAGCCCCTGCGTCTGTCACAGCTGGAAAACAGCAAACTAACTCCACTAGTTTCTACCACATGCATATGAATATACTCAGTATAACTCTGATTGGTCTTCATTCCCTTAATACATAACCTCTTCATCTGTTTGAGTTTTCATGATTTTCCCTACACAAATCTAACAAAATAACATCCTCGGATGACTTCCAGTACTGTCAGCAAAAACAACTGATGTGCTTGGACTGTAATAGAAGCTATTTACTAGCAAATGCCATGATTGAAAAACCAAGGCTGTCTACTGTATGCACTGAGTGAGGAAAATGTCCTGGGAAAAACAGTATGTAATTATGTGGTTGAAGGCTATCTAAATGTATATCCATCAGAAGTACTATGGTACTTCCAATTGTTTTCGTAAGCTTGATTTTGCAGCCTTGAAAATGCTCCTCTAACATAATTTTTTATCTTTCCTCATGAAGTCTTTTCTGTCATATGATTCAAGAGAAAAAGTATTATGTAGTGGAAAAAACACATTCAGCCTAAAGTGGACAACTGATTGCAGCAGCAGGTTAGCATCATTTCAGATTTTGTCCATACTGGCAAATAGTAGTGTTTCAGGACACAGACACTCTGATCCTAAAAGTTTGTCATCTATAGTTCATATTTATAAATTGTTAGAAATGCCTCTGACATGTTTTCTTTCGGGCCACCTAGCCTTCTCCCAGATGTCCTACTGGAAAGGGCCATGAGTAGCCAAGAGACAGACAACAATCAAATTGGCTGCAGCCCCTCTGTTCTGGAGCACGAAAGCATGAAATAGTTTAGAAGTGGCCACAGAGTACTAGCTGTCTTCACAGTCAGAGCTTGGCACTACCTTCTTCAACAGTATAGGAGTAGCCTACTACTTTTTCTTCACAAGCTGGTTCCACCTGAAGCAACATTTTTCCTCACCTTTCTCTTCCCTACTCCAGTTCCACCAGATTTCCCAATCCAGTCTCCTAGTTCAGCCTCTATTTCCCCTCTTACCCACTGTTACCCCCAAGCTGACCACCAGCCTTCTCTACAGTGCCAGTGACCCAGCTGGTAACAGCTGAGATGATGCAAGGTTAGAGGGAGTGCTGAACACACTGAGCTCTGCAAGTGCAGGTCAGAAACTCCTGGAGCCCAGCTGAGAACGCTGCCCACAGGTGACAACACAATCCACATCATACACGTGCCCATGGTATTTTCACATACCAGATACCAGCACTATAAGCAGCTCCTTTGGCAACTGCAATAGCTGCTGTAGCAAGCATTACCTGCTGCAGAAAACCAGGAATAAACAAACATTTACAAACCTGAGAGTTTTCCCTTCTTTCATTACTAGTTTTCAAATCAAAATGGGGAAAATAACAGGCTACACTGCGAAGTTTTCATTCGGGTCTGCTGCAATATTGAGAATATCTTCCTCATTTATGCTTTTATTAGCAAATTAATAGTTAAAGGGGTGAAAGGTACACAGAGCTGTACTTGCTCTGCTGCAGAAGGCATGACAGGTCCTCCTGTGCATGACAGCTCTGGACCTAGTAAGTATTTTGTAGTAAGCTGTTTGATGGATTTCTACACAGGCTGATGAAAATGTTGTGCATTATAATCTGAAAGTAATGTAAAAATACAAGATCATTTAATTCTGTCTCTCAGATTTTAACCCAGAATTGAAAAGAGAGATGTGTCCCTTTCTACCTGTTTCACCATGAATTAAAGATTTCCTTCCAGGTTTTTTTGGTAAATGTCACTTTATGAAAGTTTAAAAAGCTTAGAAAATGGATGAACGGTAAAATAAGAGTTACATTTCATGGCAAATACAACAATCAGTACAACCATTTCAGGATATTGGGGGGACCACTGTCATTTCTTTGGATGAAAGAATTTCTTTCAGTTCTGTTTTTGGGTTATCGTGGCTCTGGTAATAGATATAACATCTCTGAGTACAGAAGGCAGCAGACAAACATCTCTATCTACTCCTAGAAGACACTGATATGACAAGGAGAGGCTGATGTGTCACACTGGGGACAAAAGGGAATTACTACCTAAAACTGTGTATCTATAAATGCAATCTCCAATAAAGACTATGTGTAGTGCTGTCTTCATCTCAGAGGGATTCATAGGAATAAGATACCAGCATTCTATATGCCTCTTTTGGCAACTGCAATATCTACTGTAGCTCTGGCAGTAACTCACAGGACGTTTTTGACTTTAAAGTCACTTTTATTGGCAGATGAAGCACTGACCAGAAAAGGTTTATTTTCTTTCTCTCCCTTCAGAAAGCACTGAGGGATCTCTAAATTTCCACTTGAATAATCACCAGAAATGGACCCAAGTCTAGTTTTGGCTTTTTTGTCATGCCTTTTTTAAATAGGTAATTTTCTCATATAGCTTTTGAAAACTGTTATCTAAAGCACTTTTTGATAACACAATTCATGCCAATTATGCTCTCTCTGCCCTCTCCTGGGCGATTCTGCTCATTTATAAATTTGTTCTAAAGTGGCTAATTCATTGTGCCCTTACTGCCTGAGAGATGCAATAGTGGTCTGTATACTGCTGAGTATTATATTCTAGTCTATTCAAGATCTCTCTCTTCAGCTGAGGCACCATCTGGGCCACCCACCATATCTGGGTTTGAGAGCTCCCTCAAGACTAAGAATGGAACATTGCTAACAAGGAGGTGACAGCTGAGTAAAAAAGACCACACAACATCCAACCAAAAAAACCCCAAACAAACAAACAAACAAAAAAAAAACCCAAGAAAACACCTACACAAATCCTTTCATTTATTTATCTTTAAGACCTGTGAGAAACAAACATGATGCATGCAACAGGCAAAGATGAAAGTTCTTGGCACTGATGCATCCCAAAGAGCTAAAGAGTGACAGACCAGAACACGCAGCAACCCTAGACTGCAGCAGATTTACACTGTGGCACTCAAAGAGAAGGGCACTGTATTTGACACTTAAATTAGCATAGCAAGGGGGAAAGAAGACAGATGACCAGAAAAGGGAAGGACATTCTATTCCCTCATCTCTTCAAAACTGACCAGAAATGCAATAAACTCTGAAATAAAACATTTTAGGTAGCATGAGATGACAGCTGCCACCCTTTAAAAACTGGTAACTGCTAGGTAAAATGGCCATAGACGTTATGTCACACAAGCTGTTTTTAAGTTAGAGAACAGAAGCTACCCCACAGTACATCATCAATCTCAATGATATGAGCAGTGAAACCAACCCCAGAAGTAGCATACACAGGCAGGAACCAGTCAGGCTTAACACAGCTGAGCTGCCTGAGAGCAGCAGCCATTGGTTCCACAGACGTGCCTGTCCTGTTCCTGCTGTCCCAGCATTTAGTACCACCCATCAGTGCATGGGGTGGCACAAGTAATATTGGTCAAGTGTGAAGCTTTTACTGCCATGACTTCTCTGAAGAGGAGGACAGGCAACTTAGCCTCCCAGACTGCAAGATTTTGGAAGTTGTTCTGTTGAGAAGAATACACATGCCATGTACTTTCTCCAGAAAACTGAGGGCATTAAAGTGGTAGCTGTAAAGGTGATTCCTTGTTTCTAACAGATCTTGTTTAAAACAAGCTCTGATAAAGCTTCAGCTACTGAAGAGATGAGGTGGGCAGATGTGTTACTGAGTTTGCTCGTACCTGAGGAAGGGCACTAATAAGCTGGTCTTCACAGACTGTTAGGAAACCTTTTAGGCTTTGTCCACTTGGAGCAAAGCAGTGAGGTCTCTCTCTGCAGGAGCTGATACACATCCATGCCAGTGTATGCATCTGTGCTGGTGTCCTGAAATCTGTCATCTTAGACATACTGTCATCTATTACCACATCTATTTTCCACCCCCTTGCTAGCTTCCGTGGTGCAAGCTGTGGAAACAGCACTGAGTTCTGCTATGCAATGCTGACATCCTCTTAGATCCTCTGTGCTCAGACAAGGGCAGGTAGGGGTCAGCATAGTGAACTTGTATTAGGAGAAGTCTCTAGGTCCAACACGTGTTACTGAATACATACGCCACGATGCTCTGTATCAATGAGAAGTTCCTAAATACTGTCATCAAATACATTGTATTACCACAGGTCACATTCAGTGAATAACAAAGGATGGTTTTAGAAGGCTTGCTGACCGCAACCCTGATGGTTCCAGCCACCCAGGCACAGCTGAAAGCATTAATCACAGCCATCAAGACCAAAGTCTATCAGGAGAGAATACTCAGAGGAGGAAAAAAATGGGCTGTGACATTCAAATATTATACCCAACACGTGACAGAAAAGAAAGAAAGCTCAGTTACGGTTCCACTGCTTAACAGATCTAACTGGCACAGCAATTGATAAGACTATCTTCTCTTCCTGTTTCTCAAGACTGCTACTATATGCATTTTCACTTCCTTCAGCGTGGAGAGTATTCAATAGTATCTGTTCATATTTCACTGCTAAGCCCTATGTACACTAAGATTACTAGTGGAACATGGCACTGACTTGGAGGTATTTAGTGGTTTTTGAATGGAAAACACCTTTGTTTTATCTTTTCACATATTTATGCAGTAGGTAACACCAGATGAATGTAAGGAGACTTCGTATTCTCTCTCAAATGGAAAAAAAAAAAAAAGTAGATTTATATCAGTAACTAAATAATGAATCATGTCAAAATACTAAATCAATTTCAGTTTTTAGAAATTATAACAGACGTGATTTAAAATGTCTCTCCCTTGAACTACTAAAGGGATTGCTATAATTAATCATCTGAAATCAAATACAGAATTTGTAAACTTCTTGAAGTCACACTACCCAAATAGGTTTTCAGATCATTTCCCAAAGGATTATTAGCCTATTTTGAATAGCTAGACTGTTGTTTTTTTTTAAAAAGACTTGCCACATTTGACTCCAGAGATGATAATCTTCCAGGGGAGAAAGTGAAGCCATTGCTATGGGTTGTGCTCTTGCACATTAAAAGCTACCAGTGGAGGCACACAGCAGCTTACATTCTGCATTTGGATGCAGTGGTGTAAATCTGGAACCACCATTAAAATCCACGCAGTTGTTATGAATTGACATTAGCGTAAGCAGTGCATATTCCTTTTCATTAAAACTCTAAAGCACTTTGAAAGCCCTCAGGTAAGAAGCACTGAAAGATATGTACGGCATATTAACAGTTATTGATGTGTACACTTCCACACATAACAAGTCTGAGTATAAACTCCAAAGGACTATGGAAAGGGAATACTGTATCCTGTGAGAGACCTAACACAAGTCAGTTCAAATGCTGAGGAATGAGAATATGCTCCGTACTCCCACACCTGCTTTGGCATACACCTGGCCCAGCTCAAACTCCCTCAGTGGCTGCGTACATCTAAACTGGAGCTGAAAATCTGGTAGTCATGTATCACTGACTTGTGAGCTCAAGGGTGTGCACACTGACAACTACTGATATGGCCTCTGCTTCCATATTTATTCAAATTGTATGAATATTCAAGCACATCAAATTTAGAGCATAGAGAAACACTCCATACATTGTTTTACCCCTCCTATGCAGTTCCATCCTAAAGCAGTGGAACTGTGATACAGGTCACTAAAGCATGTCCAGCTAATGGCTGGAAGTCTGCTCTGCAGAGGCAGCTCCCTCCCAAGCTCACACATGTGTGGGAGTGAACAAGTGCAGCGATCACTGCACTTTGGGTTATGCAAATGCACATACCCAAATTTTCCTATTCACGTCACTTTATATTTACCATGCACAATTGTTTCTTGTAATTACTTAGGGTGAACATTAATCATATTTTCAGGCCAGGGTAACTGTTTGAATGGAGCACTAATAATATTTTTTTAATTTTATCTTGCTTTCCCCTTCACTTCTGTTTCTTCTATTTTGCTGTTTCGTTTCTTTTGTGGCATTCCACCATCCTTCTTATCATGAAGGTCATCTCCTTCTCTGTGTCATCCCTTGGGGTTTTGTCATCCCTTTTTTGCAGCTGCTTGCCAGAACTGCCAGCTAGGGTGGCTCTGTCACTCATCTGCAGATCTCTTGTCAATTCAAATGGACTCCAACAGTTGCTCCAGCTCTATGTGTCGTGTTGCTAAGCAACATGCTTATTGGGAGGGCTTTTTAGGAGTGGTAGTAGTATTATTTGGAAAGGTAAACTTTTTGTTACATTGCAACCATTTTAAACACACTTTCATGACATAATTCCCTTCCGTTTGAAATAGAGGAAAACATTGCTCAGGGGAGTGAAGGAGCAAAGTAAATGAATCCTGCTGTGGTACAGAGATAATGTGACATTTGTCTGTATGGGTATCACTATACAATAAAACCTGACAGGTATAACAACACAGTCTTATGTTTTGTGACTCAGAAAGCCCTGCATACAGAAGCTCAGACTGAGACTAAGTTTTCACATTCTTTGCCAAGTGACTGGAGGGATAAGAATTAAAATTAGTCTTAGAAGCTAAGGAAACAGTGGGAATATTAATGTTCTAATTAAAAGAAAGGCATCTTGTATGCCCAGTGAAGCCTCTCTGTAGACCAAGTCCTTGAAAGTAGAATGAAAGTTGCAACAGATGGGTACTAAAGGGATTACTTTTTTATTATAATTATTATTTATTTTCCTAATGTTACTAGATCAAAACAGTCAACTCCATTTTAAAGAAGGCAATTTTACTATAAGCAGTTATTTATATTGAGGAAGGGTATTAAGACAAAAGCTTGTGAGTTAGAAGTCTGGTTTTTCATCCTGGTCCGTCAGAGACTTCCTGGATAACCTTAGGCAAGTAATTTATCCTCTGTGCTTAGTTCTCCTGATCTAAATTTTGGTGTTTCCTTCCTAGCTCATATGATTCACCACAGCAGAGTCAACTAGCATTTCCAAAATGTGGAGATCGTTCAGTGGAAGGTGCTACATAAATATAAATTAATATTTGAAAGGAATAGGTCATCCAGAAATATTCTCAGACTCGTACAAGGCACTTTTGGTCTCCACCTGAGAGATTATTTTTGCTACTATTTCAGCTCTCCCCCAAGTGTATGGCTGAAATATTCAAAGTGAGTACATGGATTTTATGTTTATGAGAGATGCCAGTTTGAAAGGTACAAAGATGGAAGCAATCTAACCACAGAGGAGATCTAAAGTTAGTGTTAAAAAAGCATGAAGTCAGTGACTATGCCCAACAGACAATGCCTCTCCTAATCTTGACACAGTAGTTTTTCTCCCAATGTTTGTGCAGTTATTTCTTTTAATCCAGATGTTTAGACGCTTGCCTTTCTCAAAAGTAAAGTCTTATACATCTCTAAGGGACTGTTTCTTTGCTTAGATTTAGGTGTGTGAGAAGGAGAAAGGATGAAGAAGATTACAGTCTGTCAAATAGGATTTATTTCTTCTATGAGTAAAATATATTTCAACAATTACTAAAGGAAGTCCCTTGCTCTAAAGAAGTTAGGGCACCAGGAAAAAGGAGAAATAACAAGTGATGTGGAAAATTTGTTTATATTCCGAGCTTCACTCCTCTCAAAATTAGTTTGCTGAGGCTTAACAAAATTAAATTTAACAATCAGCAGGAAAGTAAGCCAAAAAGAGAGGTTCAATATTTAGTAAATCAATGTATTCAATCCAGCAGGGTCTTACGACTTTCACCACATGCACTAGGGAAAAGGAATTAGGACAAACCATTTTCTTCCCTTTGGGCTCCAGAACATTCTCAGAAATCTAACAAGTTTCAAGCACAGAAGTCCCAAAGGACTTGGAAAAGGAATATTTAAAAAGGGGAGAGTGTGGACAGAGAGGGTAGGGGAAGGATCTAGAGAATTACAGAGCAGTTGATTTAAATTTCCAGAAAGATTCTGGAACAAACTCTTAAACAATCAATTCAAAGCAGCAGAAGACAGTAAGATGATAAAAGACAACCCACTTGAGTGTGTTAAGAATTGATGATGTCAAACCAATCTAATGTCCTTGTCTGCCAATATAATTGGCATAATGGATTAAAGGGAAGCAGCAGACACAATGTATCTTGCTTTAGCAAGGACTCAGAAACTGTCTTGAGACATATTTTTCTAAAAAGGATGAAGAAATATTACCTAGATCAATTGTTCTTACACCGTAAATACAAATAGCAGTGCTACACGAACCACTTCACAGTGATATCAGCAGCAACTTCTCCTGTGCCAGAAGCAGTAGGTGTGAGACATGGCACTTCAGCCTCAGCTGCAAGAGCAGGGTGAGACAGAAGATGATGCTGCAGAAGTCACAGGGGTTTAAGTGAGTGAAAGAGGAATGGGAAGTGAAGTGTGATAAAAAGAAACAGGGGCAGTGAAAAATATGGGTAGGATCCCAATTTAGGCACTTAAAGCTCACCTAGAGGAGCAGGGCAGGCAGAGGCTGCAGAGGCAGAGCTGGTCAGTGGATTATAGGTTAGAAATCTGGACTGGTAAATTAAAGTGTACATGAGTGCATTTTTATCTGGGCAGCACATTCACCCTACTGGATTGTAACATTGATCTGTGCCTACATTTTCCAGAGGCTTAGAATTTGGCAACTGATCTATAATGGAGCTAGTGCACTATCACTCTGTCAGAGCTGCTTACAGTCCAGAAAATCTGGACATGTGTATAAAAACCTAAAGTTCAAAGGCAAAAAATAGCCTGACTATTATGATAAACTCTTTAATGGACACAGAAAATGAAATGCCACCTAAGAAATTTGTAGAAATTCTTTCTTTCAAGGCTTCTAATGCCTCTGATATTCTTCTGTGAAGGATTCTTTATGTGGCTTCAGAAGAGAGGATTATGCTGGATAATCCTGTGAGGTCTTCTCCAGTCCTGCATTTCCATGGGGACATCCTTTCATTGGCAGTTTAAAGAAGTAGCACTGCAGTGTCTGGACAAAGTCCAGTGAAACAAAGGACAGTCCTGCCACCAAAGCCCAGATTTGCAGGAGACAAGCAGGCAGGAAAGGCTGACCTCTGTTCCTCAGAGTCTCATCTCAGCCTTTTATCTGCCCTCCTCTGTTATACTCAAGAATTTTAAAAGCACAAGGAAAAAAAACTATATATGAGGAGTTAAGTATCCACCGCCAGGTTGCTGAGTGCTTTAACAGTCAATAGTTACTGTTAGCCCAGTTTCAGGAATACCAACACTCATTGTCCAAACTGACTTAAAAAAGCCTACAAATATGGATCCCTATGCTTGGGTGGGTATCACGCTCATCCTTCCAACATATCTTGGTAAATGTATGCTGACAGCTTCCTGCCCCTCGAGCAGTAGAAGCAGGAGGCATTATGACAAACCATCAGCACCCTGCTGTCCTCAACAAGAGGAGCATGATGCTCTCTTCCCCTCAGTCTTAGGACTGCTTGTTTTGCTGCTGCTGGGCTGCCAGCTGCAGTTTGGCAGTGGCTCCCAGCCTCCCAGTCACGCACACAAAAAGGGCAGTGGTTTGCCAGGCAGTGACTGGGGAGGGGTGACCCCCAGAGCTGATGCTGGAGCAGGGGGAGCAGCAGTCACTGGCAACAGCGCAGGGCTTAAACGAGCAACACCCAGCTCAAGCCATGGTGAGGCTGAGCCCCTGTATCACAGGGCCAGTGCACAGCTGGAGGCCTTATCAAAGCAGGCAAAACTATCTCAGTCGGTTAAATTTTATTTAATTTAGTGACAATCTATATAAACTTTTGACTAGTGATTTAGGGATATAGGAATAAAGAAAAGACAACGTACCAATGGAAACCACTTTCTTCTTTCCCTGGGCTCAGCTTCAGTCCAACACCTCTCCTCTCTCCAGCACCTCTGCTCTACCTTTCCTCATCCCAGCTCCCTTGTTTTCAGTATGCCCTTCTAATCCCTCAGGCCCTCCTAATCCCTTGGGTGAGGTGATGGGTGGCACAGGATGAAGTCTGGATATAATGATTTCTCTCTACCCCTCCTTGCTTCTACAGCTCCATGCTTCTTTATTGCCCCTCCATTCATCCAGAGGCTGCCCATGGCTGAGTCCCTAGGGAGTGTCTCTGCACTGGCATGTGTCACCCATGGCGACAGTCCCTTCAGAGGCACTCTTACTCTGTCACAGGTTACTCCTTTCCAAGAGTGCTGTGACCCAGTACTCCTTTCCAAGAGTACAAGACCAGCTGTGTCCCCAGCAAGTGTCCCGTTCTGCACATCTTCTGTATCTCATCAGGTGTGTCCTTACTCCTGAATGAACTTCTCAGGTGAGTTCACAGGTATCTCTTGCCTCTGTCAGCTTCCACCCTTCCTTAAACACACACGAGGACCACACTGCTCCAGCTGGCTGCAGCTTTGGGGCACAGAGTGGTGTTTCGAGCCGCAACCAAGCCATATGGAACTAGTCACACCCTCCCCAGGTCCAAGCTGCACACACCCCACCAGGTATGCTCAATTGAAACTTTAATAGGAAAACTAGCATTCAAGACAAACCTACACATCTTAAGAAAAAGGGGTTCCGGAGACATTGTGGGCTATGAATTGACATTGAGAAAGCAAAAGGGTTGCCTTGTCTGGGCTCCCTAAGCCCCCTTTAAACATAGAAATCAAATGGTTCCCAGACAAAATTGCATAGAATTTCAGCTCTGAAGGACTGAGGGCTGAAAGTGAGGTTAAGGGTGGTTAAGAGTGAAAAGTTCCTTTCATAACCCAGGAATTATATTTTTTACTCATTTTCAAAAGTTTTTTGAGACATCCCAGTGTTGCAGTGAACACTCTCTAGATTCTTTTTTCAAGTATTTCATATATTTGGCATTACTTCTTTAATTAGTCTTTATAGACTGACCAGTACAACCGCCTGAAGCTGGCACAGCATAGCTTTTTTTTTAAAAAAATCTGCTGCTAATGCCCATGTATGTTCCTTAAAAGAAGATTAATCCTTCAGAATAGTAAAAGTCTATATAATTAGGAGTGATGGAATCCAATTAGAAGGAAAAAAATCAAAGAATCAGCAAATATCCCTGACACTGACATCTATTTGGCTGGTGAATGGCATCTCAAGGAAAATGGTGTGTACTCCATCTTTTGTTCAGTTTGCATTTAAATGCCCAGAACTTCAATGACTGTTCATACAAAGGAACCCTGCACAGAGTGTGAATTACAAGCTTACTTCATCTAACTTCTGTTTGTATATCATATTTCTTGAATAAAAAAAAAAAAGAGAGGTTTTCACATAAAGCCTACAAGCCATTATTTACTTTCTCAATATAGATTAGACAGTAAGAAAGAAATAGTTATGGATATCTACAGCAATTTAGGGCTTTTTTTTGGTGCTGATTTATTGATGGCTACTCAAACTTTCAGCTGCACTAAAAGATGCAAATTTTCACCCGAGGTTGCAGTCATTGCTTTCAAATCACCAGGTACATTCCATCAATATTTATGGATATTGCCTCCATAAGAATGAAAAAACACAATATAGGCATCGAATCCAAAGCTGCACTAGAGTATACCTTCCTTTTGCCATACACTGAAATGATCATTTGTTTCCATAAAATAAAGCTGTGTCAGTTAATCAGTTCCTTAAATGAGTGCCTTCAACCTGCCAATTCTTTAGACATAGGTGGCTTCAGCCACTCACAAGGGACAATCTCTGCTCAGTATGTCACCAGCTAATTCTCACCCATAGCCAATGAGGCAAACGATTTTCCTGCTGGATTAAGGACCTCTGATTGTACTGTTCCTACAGCTTCACTAGCCTGACCTCACAACATGGATTGGTCTATCAAGTTAAGGAATCAGTTTAGAGTCAGCACTTGTTTTGAAAAAATAAACAAGGATATTTTAAAGTGAAATAATAGGAAGAAACATACTACTTATAAAGTGTTGTTGAAGAACAGAGGGTAATTTTTAAATTATTTTAATGGACAAGATAGTCTTCAGTGGTCAATTCCTTCAGTGCTAACAGAGGCAGGCTGGAGTACAGCATCACAGAACATGGTCTGTTGTCTCTGAAGTTTGGTAGCGGCTCCCCTCTCTTTGACCCTACTTTACTTCTGTTCAGACCCAGAGCTTTGTAGTGATGAAGGGAAGGCAAGGCAAGGCAAGGGAAGGAAAGGCATCTATATCAAGAGTCAATTAGTCAGACAAAATTAAATACTGAACTTCATATTTTATAGCCATTTCGCATTTCCCATAGCCTCATCTGTGCAAAGGAAAGCCATTTTGGTTGAAAGCACATGGAGGAAAACAAAGTTATCTGAAAATCATTGATCAGCAGTTAAATCCCTTCTTAAGTCTGAAAACAGGGATTTATTTCGGAGAAGAATACCCTTAATTTTATCAAGGGATCATTGTGCAGAATCTGAGGCAAATGCAACATGATTCTGTAAGGAAGACCTTGAAATCTAAAGGCACATGTATAAATAGCCAGAAATCTGTTATAATTAAGAGCTGGTTGAAGAAGGCAGTTCATGTTTATAGGTTGAGACATCTTGAAACGCCTTGGAAAATATGCTATATGCATCAATTGGCAGTAGAAATAATGGTATGTTTACTTACCAAAAAAGTCCCTGGTTCTCAGAGACTTATCAGGCACTTCAGAAAAACAGAACAGAAAGTTTCTATATAACCACAGTAAACTATCATCTTTATTGTTCCACCAGTATTTTTTCCCCTTTACCTGTTCTTAATCTGGACTGTGTATTAATTAATCACCATTAAATAAATCTTAAACCACATTGCAGAGTACTTAGGATTCAGCCCATTGGTTAGTAATTAACCTACCTTGCCTTTAGCCATAAACCTTTACATTGCAGCCCTGCTTTTGATAAATGAATCAACAAGTCTGAAAGTCTTAAACTCTGTTCAGATTAATAGCTGACCAAATATAAGACAGATTTTTCCATTTAAAGACACCTCCTACTCTTTGAAACTTACTACTTTCTCAAAGGTAGGTTAACATGATGCATAACTGTGACTTAAGGCATCATGAAATTTAAGATTTCACACACAAATGACAATGATAAGATTCCTATTGATTTGCCATCTCTTGCAAGTTAGTATGTTCTGCATATTCCTGCCAGGAAAGCTCTGCAGGTTTCTGCTGATCTGTTAGGGTAACTCAAGGCAACCATCTGCATCTCCTTTTTGCTTCTAAGGGTACAACCCATCAGATTAAGAAAGAACAGGGTACCGAGCATGTGCATCCTTTCAGGTTGTTTACCTGACATGTCTCAGCCACCCCTCTGGATTCTGAGCACCTCTGAGAACATCTTTGTGCCTGCAGGGTAGATGCATTAGTGAGACTTACGCCAAGTAAGGTTCAAATTGGACCATTTCGATTCTACCTTGCCACATATATAGTTACTGCACTGTTCCTCCTCCAGCTACGACAGATTGGGCTGGTTGCTCCTACCAGGCTATGGCTTCTTACTTCCTTTCCGGAACCCTCTCACTTCTGGTAACAAAAGAAGACGTTCTTCCTTGCTTCCTTCCTTTTCAACATGAGGCTGCCCTTCCCCAAAGAGAGGCTGAGCAATTTTGCTGTTCATTTGTACTCACTCTGTGGACCGGGCAGTGTGCAAGCAGCACCTGACTGATTCTGCAAGGCAGGGATGACAGGAACAGACAGAGCTGCATATGGAACCACCAGCAACTGATGGCAGGAAAAATCATACCCATTTATGCAGTAGGGGCCAGAACTGAAATGGAAGCAATATTTTCTCTAGGCCATCTCTTTTTGTTCCCTCTGCTGCAGAGGAGGATTCTGGTTCTGGGAAGCACTGATTAAACAAAAGAGGATGAGGAAACAAAGATACATGGAAAACTGAGGGAAGGAGAGAGGGGATTTAGGAAGAGAAATGGACCTTCAGCTCAAGCCATTTGATAGATGCCACAGTAGCAACTCACAAACAAGGCAAAATCAAAGTATAATAACCAATCTTTTAATTCCATTTCTGAAACTAGAAATTTTGGGGACGTAACCATATCTGGATGAAATACTGCTCTTTTTCTTTATTAGTCAGACCTCAGAAAGAGATCTGCAGCCCACTTAAAATACTAATATTTGAATTAAATTTAATTTCCAGTTGACCACAAGCAATTAATTTGGTTTCATTACAATGAAATTACTAAGATTACTTGGGGGGGGGGGCGGGGCAGGGGGGGGAAATGGAATGACTTGTTGGCTCCTGCATAGACATTAGGGGGAAATTAAGGTCATAACAGCCTATAAGCAGTTACTATCTTATCAAAGTTCTCCTGAAGTGAAATATTTTAAGAACAAAATATCTGCTTGCAGAAGTTATGCACTTCCACAAAATTAGAATGACCTTAAAATAAGATCATGTCTAAGATAATTTATTTGACTGTATCCCTTTAAAAGAAAAAAGTGTAATGCTGTGAAATAGGAGCTCATTAGATCATTGCTTATATCAGCTTTTTTGGACTCTTTATTGATATTTTTCACCTCCCACGGCCTCATTATCAGACTGGCAAGGTTCTTTCTTACTTTTTCATTCCTTGCGGAATACATAGATTTCAGATAATTTTTATCCAGTACTTAACTTTGCATGCTGGAATTAATCATTCTTTTTACACACTTGAAAAGCTAGAAAAATGTACCACCTCTGATTTACCCATTTAATGTAATTATCTCCAGTATGATTAATAAAAGAGTACATTACTGACACATGGGGGTGGTTTTATTTATTTGATATTCTTTGTCTGACCAGCAGTAGCATAATAGCAGGAATATTAAAAAGGAACAGGGAACTGACATCACACTACTTTTACAGGACAAGGATTCTTATGGAGAAAGAGGAAACTTTCCCTGGAGGGAAAGCATGTTCTTGGCAAGGCCTTGAGCTGTGACTCAGGGTATCAAAAGTCATTTTCCTGTTCCAACCACAGATTTCCTCTGTTATCTGGTACAAGACTGCTTAAGCTGTGTGCCTGAGCAAAAGTTAAAAATACCTTCCTTCCTTTGACTGCTGTCATGACTATTTATCACATGCTCTTCAAGGGAAAAATACTTCACCTCTTTGCGCATGGCTCTCCAGGGAGAGACTAAGCTGCCAGGCAGGCAGACATAACCTATAGTTCTCCCTCTGCTCATCACAAGGGGAACACGATCATCAGGATGCACTGCTCAGTTAAGTCACGCTCAGTGAGCACTAGCTGGACTCCCAGACTTTTGGAACACACATGCTAGATGCCCACAAGAATACTCACTACAGAGTGCTATGGTATATTCTGGAGCTGAGTTCATACAGATTTCCGCCATTTGGAATACTTAACCAACAAACTGATGAATCTCACATAGAAGCTATTTTTCTTTATATCGCCACAATTAAGCCTACTATATTTTTCCAAAATACCACAGGGAAAAATAACAACGATTCATTTTTAGGAACCCATGTATTTTACTACATCTAATTACAAATAGGTACAGATTTAGCTAGAGAGATATGTTTCTCTGATGCAGGCTTATTGTTGCTATGAATTCCACAGGTTGAAATGAATGCATACCTTCTCTAATAGTTAAGCTTAAATTCAGAATTTTCCAATTTAAGTTATATTTAAGCTAGGGAATACACACACACACACACTTTAAAAATTAGTCAGAAATAGTACTTTGGCTTTGTCTTCTTTTAGTGCCCACTAAAGGAAGTGTCTTTACAGAACATACGGCATTTCACAGGACATGGAATATTCTAAACCTAGAACTGAAGAAAAAGCTTAGGAAAAGTAGTTCTAGCTGAAAAGCTTTTCTTTTTCTGGTAGATGTCAACCTCTGCAGACTTTAACAATCTCAGAACATGACCTAGAAAGACAAAGTGTGATTAGACTCCAGACTAAGACTCTTGCCTTTAGATGTGTACATGAGAGTGTCTATAAGTATACGAGGTTCTAAGTTCCTAGTACGATCAAGGAAGATCTACCCAGTACAGTCAGTAGCAACTCAGGATTCATTTAATCACTTCAACATCTGAATTTGGTTAGCTGCATTTTAAACTTTGTTAGCTGTGCTGGTTAGGTTTCCAATAATCTGGGATGAATCCTTTTGATCTCCAGCTGACTACTCCCACACAGTGTGTGTTCTATTAGCGAAAACTGATGTCTTGCAATCATCTGGAAACCACCAAACAGTTTGGGTAGCCTTGTAATAAGCAGCACTGCAAGGTTCTACTCCATGTGTGGGCTGCCCCTGTCAGAGTTGTTTGTGTTTTGGACAAGTTACGCTTGTAGTTACACCTCCTGGGCTAATGAAGCCTTGAAGCGCTTGATTCACAGCTCAAGGGGAAACGTCTACACACAGAAAACACTTACAAAAGTGCCCATAAAATCCTGTCCAGGGTGCTGCAAAATGATTATCTAAGAGAATATAATGATTCAGTATCACAGTCAGATGCAACATCAAATTAAAAGTCTTGATCAAAAGATGTCTGAAGTATCATCTTAGCTTCTCCTCCCTGACTGATGCTTACTCGAACTCATTAGCATCAGCACAGTATGGTCCCTGCCAGGCATTTTGTCAAATGTGCCTTGATCATCCTTGGATGATGGTCTGAGTCTCTTAGGTTGACATGGTGATAGAAAGCTGAGTGTCAGTAGAACAGCCAAACAATTGCACATTGTTACCCATTCTTGTGGCCCAGTAGAGAAATCAGCACCCAGCTTGGTTGAAGTGCATAAAATATACATGAAACTGCTGGTGACATTCATAAACTGCTTTGAGTAAAGTATCATCAAACATGGAAAATGATAATACTGTCAATAATGGTTCATACAATTTGCAACTTCCACATAAAACTTCTTCAGCCAATCTCCAAACAAGATGGCAGAAAGTTAACATTATTAAAGGTGATGTAGGAATTTGAGAGTTACTCCTATTCTTGGGGGGAGTTTCGTCACTGCTTTTGAAAAGCAAAGATTGTGAAGGCCCAGTAGTCAGCTGGACATGAAGGAACATATCAAACATCAAGTTTAAGGACTGAAGAGCCTACAAGATTACAAGTTTAATAATTATTTTTTACAACTTGGTGTTTTCTTTGGAATGCTTACAGAATTACTGTGGTCTCCTACTGAACATTCAAAGCTTGAGAACTCCCCATCTGTTGCTGATTGCTGGGGTCCCAACTGTTCACATTTTCAGAAGTGTGCCAAAGCATTGAGTCACTCATTTGTTACCTCCAGCATACTGTTTTCAGAAGTGCTTAGGGAGCTCAGTCTCACAAAGTCATTGCTCAGGCAAATCCTTTATACTGGTGAAATCTTTAAAAGGGAAGTTTGGATTTTCTTTGTAGTTATTTATCTTTGTGGGAGGAGACAGAGCTAAATGTAAGTCAGGTTCACAAAAATCATGTTTCCATTCTTTACAATTGATCTATTTAATCTTGCCATCAACTAATCAGGAACTTTTCTCATTTTACTCACTTGTCCTCAACAAATGGTCTTTTACGACTATCATGGAATATTATGAATTGTAATATTAATTATATGTTTATGGTATTTCCAACAGATGAGTAAAGTATGAGACACTGTGCAAACAAATATAAGATGCAACACCAAAGCACTGCAAACTGAAAAAAACATTGATTTGCTGTTTATTCTTCAGTACATTACTCAATCTCTTCCAGCATTTTTGGGTCTGTTTATTATAGTTCTCCTTAGAGTTTACCTTCTTTAAAACTGGCACTTAGTAACAGATCTCTGACCTAAAGTGTACATGCAAGATCCAATATTCAATACAGAGACATATAATCCAAGGAACCAGAGAAACATATGCTTTTAATATTCAGATTCACAAATATAGCCAGTATCCATATCTCAAAGCTAATTTGAACCAGTTACATGTATATGACAGGATGAAACTAGAAGCATCTTTCAGGAATCTTTCTTCATTTCAGAAAAGATCAGAATCTATTCCTTTCTAATCCAGGTCAGGCTAACATTACTCAATGCATAGGCATACAACATTTCACTTTCTTTCATCTGTGAAGGGTGATAAAAAGATCCCTGTGCCAAGGAAGAATAAGGCTGTCAGCCTACATAGTACCATTTACATAGAATATGGACATCCAACCAAGATCTGAAGGCAGAATATGCCATCTGACACTTTCCAAATCAACAGGCTGTCTCAGCTTGGATGTGCATTGTGAAAAAAAGAGATACAGGCTTTCTAGATCCCAGTTGACTCTTGCAGGGCCAATTTGATTTGCCCTTACTGCACTTCAGAAGGTTACTGTACACACATAACCTTGAATAGTGGGGTGGGAATACCTAATCTTAAGAATATATATGTCTCATTTCCATACTATGTACAAACTTCAATCTTAATTAAGCAAATACTTTTGTACCTTTCTGTAACTGAAGAAGTAATATACTGATTGGATCTGTGATTTAGGTATGGTAGGTCTGAAGTTAGTGCATAACTCCAGCAACTCGCTTATCATATGATACTTCTCCTCCCCATATATCTTTACAAGAAAAATTCAAATTTACATGGCAATATGCAATATCACCTGCCTGGTAAAGGCTATCAAGTATGATTTAATTTGCCTATGAAGATTTTCCAATCATTACAGTCAAAGGAACTCTTTCATCCATGTAACATGGTCCTCAGACCTTGAAGTACTTACAAATCTGCTTAATATTTTCTGTGAGAGTAACAGCATTGTAGCTATGAAGGTAATCAGAAATACACCAATATGTACATCTGCAGGATTTGTCACTAACTCTACAATCAGTACTCTTACTCTTCTCCAAAATATTCTATTAGCAATCACAATTGGTGCCAATAGCTTCATGTCACAGTCCTGCCTCCATCCCTTGCCACAGATACCATGCTACATGTCCTTGTCTGACATGATATCTGTCTAACAGGACATGATTATGACCTTCCTGTCTCCCATTTGCATCAAAATACATCTAGTCCATATGATCCATGAGAACACATGTGAGAGAAAAAATAAAAACCAACAAACCAACAGTCAAAACACACAGGACTAGACCAGTAAAGCCCAGAAAATGTGGTGAGTGTGAGGACAATGAGCACGTACTGTCATAGCATGAAGTGAACACCATTTGGAACATGCAAAGATTTGATTAAAATTAACACCTATCCCTCCCTTCAGTGTAGGACTCAGACCTCAAAGGCTGCTTCCACATGTTGCAGGCAGAAGAATAATTTAACTTCTTGACATTACCATATTTCTTTCACATCTCTACCCGATCGGTTAAAGTTGAGTGAAAACAACTGATGGAGCCATACAAATAAAGCAATAGCCTGAATAACACCATCATTTTGGTACAGTCTGCCACTGCACAAAGGAAAAAAAAAGTTGGATCAATGTTACCTTAGTTACTTCTGTTGCCTTAGTTCCCTAAATAAAGTAGTAAAGAAGATTCCTCTGAAGATTCTTCTCTGTTTCCAGGTAGAACATATTTCTATGCATGATTCAAAGTCAAACAGCAGGAATTTTGCTGGGACCTTGCACTAAAATGCTGTTGTCTTGACTCTTTAGTCCAATAGTGAGACAGGGTGAGATGTTTTCTTGAGCAAAGAGTGGGAATGGGGGAGATAAAGAAACAGGGAGGTCTGTCATCCAGCAGCAAGGGAGAAAGGCTCCTAACCAACAGCCCTTTCCATTCCATATCACAGAGGGGTTGTTACCCAGCATATTAGGTAATCAGATACTTTCAATTGCTCATAATCCATCACCATTTTCAGCTGGTGCAAGAACATAGCACAGCTGAATTCAGAGACAAGGCAATTTATCCAGCTCTAGATCTAGCTTAAATTCAGCCAAAGGGACTTTTAAACATGTTCTCTGGTGATATAACTGGATAGCATATAACTAGTAGAGTCAAATCCTTAGCTCAAAATAGCAACAGTTCTTCTGCACAGTGAAGTGAGAACATTGCCTCAGTTCCAGGACAAATGCAGGCCTGGATGCAGACGATCCCATAGAAGGGCTTGTATTTTCTAGCATTCTAATTCTAACTTGTCTCTTACAGATTTCTGGGTATGGAGGTCACATCTAATTGCCAGCCTCATGTGCATGTAAGAGAGAGATATTTTAGTTATAATTAGTGTAAATAATTACAGGTACGTAAAAAGGCAAACCCCAAAAATATCTCATAAGAAAGCATTGTTTGTGCCATGTGTTTCTGCGCACCAAATTGATTTTCAGTTCACACAACCTCTTTCATTTCTCCAATTACAAACCTCAGCCTAATTTGCAGCAAACATACACAGCAGGTGAAGATGTGAAAAGGGCAGATGCTTTTGACAAATGTTGTGAATCTCCCTTTTATTTTTAATACTGAACCATAATCTGCACAGATGATAAGGTAATTAAAGCATAATGAATGTAGGGTAAATTATAATGACTGTATGGCTTAGGAAAAAGATACTTCAGAGCAGCATACTAATGTCTGAGAACAAGAGACAGTCATTATGCCTTACCAGGCCACGGACAGATGGCTACAAACCATAAACTGCTAAGGAATTTTCAAACTGGATAGGACATAGTGATCTTCATAAAAGAACCACCAAGAAAATTCTTTATCATAATTAAAACAAGGGCAGACTTGTGCCTTAAGGTGCAAGATGCAATTGTCTGGGCATGGGGAAAAACATATTCATCTTCTCTCAAAACACTGAATCCCTTTCTAAATAGGATCCTCTGTATACTCAAGAATATACCCATTGCTTTAGTTCAATCCCTGTCATGGTGGCCATTGAATTTCAAATTAGTTTTAAACAGCCATCCATTTCCTAAACTATACAATGATTCAGAGCAAACAGCCTGTGACAAACCAACAGTGCACGAGGCGAAACAAGGACAGCCCATGTGCGTATCTTGGTGCTGCTGTTGCTTTCTCAAGCCCTTGTGCAGACTGAGAGGTAACCATATCCCACTCTGAATCCATCCTCTGAGAGAAGACTTGCAGGATAAGCACAGAAGACTTCAGTTTAGCAAACCTAATGGCAGAATAAAGGCTTGGGAAGTGGACGAGGGAGTTAATGCATCTGTTCTTTTTCACTCATTTAAAAACTACGGCTAAATGAAGAGCTCCACAAAATGGTTTCAGATATGCATAATTGAGTCTACTAAATGTTTTAGTGTTTTATTAGTAATTCTTAGAGCAGGACTTCACTGTAATGTAATATTACAGTCTTCATTATATAACCTCTCCTACTAAAATTTAGCTGACAATCCTATTTCATGTTTTCTTTTGGCACCTTGTTTAGATTTCCATCTTAAATAGGACTTTAAGATACACTTTGGCAGAAAGCTTTCCTGTGCAGAACATCCCATTTAAAAATTAATACCTTGCTGGCTCCACTAATCAAAGCTGGAAGAGTTTATCTCAGTGTTTTAAAACCAGAGTGTATGGTTCGTTAAAATCCAGCTTCACCAAGCTTAAAAAAGACGGGAATGCAAATGGGAGAAAGGGATACTGAGCTATTACTTTTATTCCTTTCCTACTCCCAAAAAATCTGATTAATTTACACTGCAACCTTTCAACATGACCTTTTTAATCTGGCCCATGACACATAAGAACAAAGTTACCTCTGCTGTTACATACTTCATATATTCCCATGTTAAAGGAGAATACAAGAAATTCAAGGACCATTTTTTTAAATTACTACCCTTCTGCTTTGACTATCTCACACTATTCTGATAGACTCTGAACAAATAAATTCTAAACCCTAGTATAAGCAGTGATCCAATTTAAAAAATACTATTAAACAAGGTTGTAACATACCTAGCCTAAGAGATACAGATCTTATACTAGAGAATGTTTTGAAGATAAGAAATTCCTCTACTAAAGCTCAAAAGATCATCTCTGAACTTGGCTTGTGAGTCCAGAAATATCACTCATAATTTATAGATCTATGATACTATTTTCACCACTGTAGATTATTGTGATGTTTCTTCCACATATTTCTAACTCACTATGTGAAACTCCAGTCTACAAAAGCTAAAGCTGAAATAATTATTCTTTACAAGCATGCTGTTGGCATCAACAAAGGGCTCAGCTAAACTATGTAGAGATTTTCTCTGAAAACAAAATCAGCACAAACCATGACTATTTAGTCACTAAGTTACCTTTGTGAATGGAGATATTTACTACACAGTCCTTGTCCATCCTGCAAGCATTCCACACCTCTAAGGCAGCATTTATTTTCCTAAACAAGGATCTTGATTGGATCAAGTCACTTGTACACTGCTGAGGACCTCAAAGCTGCCTCCAAATCTAATCTGTCACCACGGTGTAGCTGCCTTAGTTATGTACATTTATTTACAAGACTTAGGAAACTCATCTAGAACAGGAAGAGACTCCCTCAAGAGTGAGGAGTCTCTTTTTCTGCTGTTCTCCAACTAGAAGGAGATTAGATAGCACTCACACAGCATTTGCTACACCAGCTGGATTTGTCACTGACCAGGCAGAATAAAGTTATTATCTGGCTTCCTGGTTTACCTTAACATATCCTAGCAGAAAGAATTCATGATGTCCAGGAGCACTAGTGATAGAAGAACTCCTTAGAGACACCTTATTCTGCATAAATTTAATTTTAATTTGTCTACTGAACATGTGAATTTAAGAGTTATACAATTAATTATCAAAATTGTCTTCACCAAGCTGCTGTCAACATATAAACTTGCTGCCATGTCAATATTCCCTTTGCAATTTTCCATATGCAAACAATTAGTACAAAATCAAACATAAAGATTTTTTTTTTAATTTGTCTTTAACTAAAGTTGCCAGATTACTCTAGAAGACAAGGTGACTTCTGCTTCAGCATAATTGGTATGCAACTCACATCAGGTGTGTTTCATATGTCTACATTTTTCCTGGCTGTATTTCTGTAAAGTTAGAAGTTGACTTTCTCATTTAAGCTCCCTGACTCGATCGAGTAAATTGTGATATAGACCCTTTGCCAGATGCATATTTTATTCTTTTGGTAGCCAGCACAAACAAAAATTACTCTAGGCAAAACAAAAACTTACCTAAAACTTTCTAAACTTTACATAACTGAACTTCAAATGGGGTTTGCTGTCTGCGGCAGTGGAGAATTCTCTGTCCAGTGAAACCTGCCCATTTTGACTGCTCCAGCAGCTTTGATGCTTTTTCTTTCCACAAAAGAAGTGCCATCTGTTTTTGCTGCCATCCAGAGCTCCAGAGCTGGAGCTCCATCCAGGCTGGAGAAACGGGCTGATAGAGCTCACCTCATGAAGAACAAAGGGAAGTACAAGATCCTGCAGCTGGAGAGGAACAACCCCAGGTAGCATTGTGTGCTGGGGAACCACCAGCAGAAAAGTAACCTTGCTGAAAAGGATATGGGGGACATGGTGGACACCATATTGAACATAAGCTAGCAATGCAGCCTTGTAGCAAAGAAGGCTTATGGTGTTCTCAGCTGCATTAGGAAGAGTGTTACCAGCAGTTCTTGGAGATGGTCCTTCTCGTCCACTCAGCACTGGTGAGGTCACACCTGTGTCCAGTTGTGAGCTGCCCAGTACATGAGAGACATGAACATAATGAAAACTGAGTACTGTCAGCTTTTCCTCTTTTGTGAGGAACAGAGGTGGGTTTGCTCAGCCTGGAGAAGAGAAGCCTCAAGGGGGAATCTCATCAGTGTATATAAATGCCTGAAGGGAAGGTGTAAAGAAGATGGAGCCAGGCTCTTTTCAGTGGTGCCCAGTGGCATGACTAGAGGCAACAGGTGCCAACTGCAACACAGGAGGTACTGTCTGAACATAAGGAAACAATTCTCCTGTGAGACTGACCAAGGACTGGCACAGGTTGTCCAGTGAGGTTGTGGCCTCTCCACATAGTTGGAGATATTCAAAAGCCATCTGGATACAGTCCTGGGCAAGCAGCTCTAGGGGACCCTGCTTGAGCAGATATGTTGTACCAGATGACCTCCAGAGGTCCCTTCCAAGCTCAACCATCCTATGAAAAGAAAAGTCTCCATAACAGCTTCCCTTGCTCTCAGAATCCAAACTGGATTTCTGCATACTGTAATGACAAATTGATGTAAAGGTGAGATTAACAGGACTTTTCCAGAACACCAAGCTCTAACTCTAGATACTAAAGGTAAGAAAGTAGTATTAAAGGAAGCTATGAGATTAGTCTGTGTGGTGGATTAACTTTGGCTAACAGCGAAACATCCACCCAGCTGCTCACCTTTCCCCTCCACTCTCCAGTCAGCAGGACAGGGGGAGGAAATGAAACATTAAAACAACACCCTCTTCTAGTCTCCACCTTCCTTTCCCAGGCTTGCTCCACATCTACAGTTACCTCCTTCACTCTCAACTTTTCTACCTTTTCCCTCACCCTGAGCTACACAGGGGGATGGGGAATGGTGGCTGGGGTCAGTCCATAACAGCTCCTCTTGTCCACTCCTTCTGCCTCACTTTTTCCTCTGTTCCAGCATTAGCATGGGCTGCCAGTGCTTCAGGCTATACCCACCTGCTTTGGCAAGGATCTCCCATGGGCTGGAGCCTCAATAACTGCTCTGCCATGGAGCTCTTCCTCTGACCTCCCTCCTCCTCTCCCTGTGGCATTTTTTGCCCTTTCTTTTTTTCTTTTTTTCTTTTTTCCCAAGGCAACTCCTCCTTGGCCATGGGTTCAGCCATGCCCTGCAATGGGTGGGTCAGAACTGTCTGGAACTGGCTGCGTCTGGCACAGGGCAGCCCTGGCCACCCCTCACAGAGCCCCCCCCACAGCCCCCACTGCTGTCAGCATGGCATAATCTATTTCATTTTGGAAAACCATGTGCATTTTACCCCTTTTCCCCTCCAACTCTTCAATTAGTGTTTTCATCAGAATTACTCAAGTGTGGCACACTGTTGAATCCAGATATCAGGGTTTGTAGATGTCTGGTTCGTTTTCCCTTTCTGCAATAATAAAAGTTGAAAAGCATGAGAGAAACAGTTAAGGAATAGGTGTGAGCAACAAGGGACAGAAAGAGCATTTACGAGGGGACAGTCTTACAAAACTCGGGTATCTGCCATGGTACCATTTCAGGAAGCTGGGACAGACTGTCAGTGTGTAGCCTTGCGGGTCAGCACTGTGAATAGAACAGAATGCTTTGGGTTGGAAGGCACTTACACATCATCTGGTCCCAACCCCCTTCCATGGGCACCTTTCACTAGACCAGGTTGCTCAAAGCTCCATCCAACCTGGCCTTGAACACTCCCAGGGATGGGGCATCCACAGCTTCTGTGGGCAACCTGTGTCAGTGTCTCACCACTCTCACAGTAAAGCATTTCTTCCCAATATCTCACCAAAGCCTATCCTTATCATTAGACATACTCCTCTATGTGTATAAGTAAATCATAAATAATCCCTCACAGAACAAACAACCCATTAGAAAAGGATGTTGATTTACTGTGTAACACAGGAGGAGAAAGGACAGTTCTCTGTTGCAGGAAGAGATTAATTCTTTAGAATCTTACAGCTATTATTACTGATTTCACTTTGTAGTAGTCTTGCAAAAGTCAACAGAACTATTTGCACAGGAAAATGAGCAAATTTTGTTATTAAATCTCATTCTCTTATTCATGTTTCACTCTTTTTATATATATATATATATATATCTATATATCTTTTAGTGTAATTTTCCCTCCTCAAAACAGAATTCCAGGGTTCTGAACTTTCTATCAGTCACTAAAGTCACTAATCTGCTTTAGCAAGATTAACAGTGAAGATACATCAATAAATTAAATAATCTCTTTTCCACTTAATCCATTTTTATTTGGTCACATGAAACTGTTGACTCAAGAGAGCACCAGAATACATGTACTTTATGAACATAATATCATGCAGATCAAGAAAAATTTATGGAGGTTCCTTTGCACACTCTATACATATTCATACAACTGATTTCTATTGATTCAGATTTGTGATTTCTGATGATTATCACATATTTCAAATAAACATACTAAAAATAAAGATCTCTTTGGTAGTCCATAGATCTCTCTATTAATTTCAGGTGATAAATGTTTTATAAATGTGTTACCCATCCAGGTGCACAAATCAAAGTTAGGCCTTCTCCCACATACAGGAAGTTCAGAAAGCCATGTAGGACACATAATTATGCCACATTTAGGGGCACAAGGAGTCAAGCGCTTCATGTCAGTGACAAAACCTCTAGGGCAGAGAAATTAACTCTTTTTCTAGCTCCCTAACAGTCCATTGGCGGGACATTCTCCAAGGAGATGGGACTGAGAAGAGATGGAATTGAAGCCCTTTTTAGTTGAGAAAGGAGAACTGAGTCTTCTACAGCCTGGATAAGTCCCTTCCATGCAACATTGAACTACGTAAACCAGGGAATTTAGCTAGGTCTTTCTGTCCCATGAAACAAACAAATTTTTAAATTATCTTATTTTCATTATTTAGAAGAAAATAATTAAGCACCAATCTTCAGGACACAATTTCCAAGTCAGTGAAGTTTCCAGAAGAGTCAGTTTAAGACTGTTGCATTCAAAATCCTGATAACAGAAGAAACCACAGCCTATATATGGAACTAAGGTTTTTTCCTGAGGCCACAAGGGGCAAACAAGGAGATAATTTTGAATAGGAATGTGGTATAAAGGACTGTGTTGATCCTATTGTAGAAAACAGGTAGAAGGGTGAGCTCAGATAACAATATTTGTTGGTAGGAATGTCTTTGGGCCATCTAATGATGTCTCTGGAATTGGAGACCCTTCTTATCAGGCCCAGTGCTTTTAGCAGCATCTTATTATCTCACCTTCGTGCATGGTGACAGCAAAGCTCAAAGATGACCAGGGCTTTTCCCTTTTTTGTGACCTGTTGCAAGCATAGGGGAGGCTTCTGGACTCTACAGCTATTTCAGTGGCCTCCTGTCCAGGCTGACTCCCAATAATGCACCCAGCTGTCAAATGAAAGCTTGCTGAAGAAGTTTGGCTTACACCAAATTTTTCGCTAGAGGAAAGACATTATCACTACCTGTAAGCAATTTTTGGTTTGGAGGTGACAGGAAATAAACTGTTCATATTAGAGACATAGTCTTTAGATTTTATGTTATGGATATCACTTGTTATATATTGTGAACTACCTAAGTAGTGTTTGCGCTTCCTGAGCAAGTCTTGACAGCATTTAAATCAGATAATGAAATAAACATTGCTGATGACAAACAAAGAGACTGGCCAGAAGTATAAGCCAAGATCAGCAAAACCTGAATTAATCACAAATCTGTGGCTCAGTACCAAGTCTTCTAGTGAAAAACTAGCTACAGAATAAAATAAAGAAGAGAGAAAGGAAGATCGAGAACCTGAGCTGGTTTAAGCCCTGTGCTGGTGCCAGTGACTGCTGCCCCCCTGCTCCAGCTTCAGCTCTGGGAGTGGCCCTGATGGGGATGGGGTGGCACATACACAGCCCCTGTCCCCCAGTCACTGCCTGACAAACCACAGCCCTTTGTGTGTGGCTGGGGGCCACTGCCAGGCTGCAGCTGGCAGCCCAGGAGAAGGAAAACAGGAGAAGAAAGCCCCACCATGAGTATCACTCTCCTCCTGCTGAGGACAGCAGGATGCCGGCACTTTGTCATGACACGTTCTGTACCCCCTGCTCCAGGAGGCAGGAAGCTGTCAGCCTGTGCTGTCCAAGCTAAATTGGAAGGAAAAGCATGATTGTCCATAGAAAGGGATTCATATTTGAAGGCTTTTATGTGTAAGTGTGTTAAAGAGGCATTTATTTCCTTTCTTAATCAACTGGTATTACAGCAATTGGACTAACAAGAAATGTTTGGTGTATTTTGATTAGATTTTTAAGGTATTCACTGGTATAACAATAGTTCCATATGCATATACATACATATGCATATATAATATCTTCCCTTTTTGGCCATAAAAAACTTTTGAGTGCTTCCTCTGCTGCTTTTTTGCCAGACAGAGTTTTCTGTTAGCTTTTTGGCCATAAGGGATCTTATTTCATCTTCCTGACTGTTTCTATGAAGAACACCTTCATGAGAGCAGTGGTCTGTTACAGGGACCAGACACAAAGACCTGAGTCTAAATAAATTACCTGTAACTACTTGAGAAAGGTACAAAAGAAGCAGGAATTGAACTGAGATCATGTCTGTGCTCAACATAAATTCACCTTAACTGTCAGAGTAGTGCTTCTCCATAGTACTTTGCATCTCTGGGGCTTCCAAGGCACTTAACCTATGAAATCTCTGTGTTAATTATTCATTAAATTCTGTTTTCATCTTCCTGATCTTTGATACATGGTAGGTATTCTACAGGACAAAGCAACAGCCAAGAGAGAGCATGGGTAGAGAAGTAAACTGTTAATTATATTAAAAGTGAATCATAAGGCAGAACATAGTTATATAGCTGAATGTATTTTCCAGCTTAAAAAATAGCACCTTCAGCAACCTAATGTCTGTAAAATTGTCCCATATATCAATTTGTTAATAAAAAAGTGTGTCCTATTGAATCACTGACACATTTTACAGCATATTGTACTTGATGACCATAAAACTCTTAAGGGTCCTGACCTACCAGTAAAACCCTCCAATGAAAATAATCTTTCCCTTAGATTAATTCATAATGAAACACTTCTATTTTGATATCTTGAAGTAATTTGGATACCTGGAATTGGGAACTAACTGAAACTTTCTCAGAGGCCACAAATTTCCATTAGAGAGACAAATTTTCAAGAACGGTAATGAGTCCTTGGCATTTAGCACAAAAGCAGTTTAGTATGATTGGACATGCTCTGGGAGAAGAAAATAAAATTTGCCCCTCCTCAGCTGGAAGAAAAATGACAAAGGAGAAAGGTGCAAAAGAAGCCCACAGTATAAGCTTTGGCAGAGAAAACTCACACCTCTACAGTTTTAAAGCAAAAGGTTTTCTGCATTCTTCCATTTCAGACTTTTGTGTCTGAGCTGGCAATTTGCCTGAAGGACTGATCCTCTGACAGAATTAATGTCAGGGAGGTCAGCTGTAAATTTCAATCAGTCAGTGCAGGGCACAAGGAAAACATTGTCAGGAATATTTTCCTGCAGCTTGGCATCAGATATAAACTGATGTATGTATCCTCTAAGCATAAATCTTCAAAAACTAATTCACCCTCAAAACTGATAAATTTAAATTCTCACTACAGTCTGCTACTTAGGTACAAAATCTTCACTAATAGACCTACTTTTCTGTGCTATGGAGAGAATTTTGCCACACTTACTGAAGCCAATGAACTTCTCAGAAAAGAGAAAGTGAACATTTTATTATAGATATTAAACCCCAGAAATTATCAGGATAATCACTTGCTAAGCAGTCAATTAAGAGGAACCATGGTTATAGACATAAGGATTATAATGGACATCCATATAAATTATATCTAAAATAAGACTAATTACAAAATTTTTATCCAATTTTTGGTGTTATTAGCTCATAGATTTTAATCATGGGGTTTTATCTAAAAAAAAACTTTAAGATTTGATATTGTCTGAAGACACCAGGACATTACTACCAATTTAAATTATGTTTGAAAAAGAAAGCCAGGAAAGAAAACAAACAAACAAATTTTATATTCTTAACCTTTTTGGTTACAGGGAGAAGCTTGAAAATGGGCCACAAAGGCTTAAGGGTCAAAAGGGTATTGACAAAAGGCATATATCTGAATGTGTTTTAATACATCTAAATGCATCATGGTAAGTAACTCCTATTACCAAACTCATGTCATGATTTTCTGAGTCCTGACCCACAGCTTTTAAAACTTTGAAGTAGCTGTTTTGAAATTTCAGTCCCCACAGCATTTTTCAGCCTTAAAATATTCTTTCAGGCCCATCCTTTCATATCAGCATCCAAATTCTGACTATAGCCAAACTGATATATGTAGGCAAACTGAGAAACGACAGCATTTCCTTAAAGGTCCTGCCTTGTTGAAAACATTTTCCCAGAGATCCCACTTTGCTTTGGAGTTGGGGAAGCAGCTTTCAAAATGTAGAAGTGAGACAGTAGGGTGGGAAGTGTGAAATGAAAGACTGAAGGCCATTGCAAGGGCTGGGGTAGCTGCTGTCACCTTACTGAGCAACGGAGCCCATCCCGTTGGTGCATTGCAAGACTCAGTTTGACAGCAATTCAAGACAAAGCAAGCACTGCAGAACTCACTCCAGTTTATTGATGTCTTTTTCGCACCGGGGTGCTCAAAACTGCCCACAGTATTTCAGATGTGATATAATAAGGGCTAAATAAAGGAAGACAATCCATTGCTCTGACAATTGGCTGTGCTTCTACAGATGCAGTCTCAGAATCTGTTTGCCCTCACTGCTGGCTCACACTCAGCCCACTGCCCACCAGCATCCTCAGGGCCTTTGCCACACAGCTATTCCCCAGTCTGGCATCCCCAGTCTGTGCCACAGCCACTTCCTTCTCAGGACTTGGAATTTGTCCTTGCTAAATTGCATTAGGTCATAATTGTCCCATTCCTTCAGCCTGTCTACACACCTCTGCATAGCAGCATACCAACCGGTGCCACTCAAGTTTGGTGTCAACTACAAACTTCATGAGCAAGCACTCAGAAGCAAGCATGGATTTCTCCTCCAGGGTGATAAATAGGGTATATAACAGATGACTCCCATCCTGCTTTCTGCAAATTTCCAGACACCTTGAGTGCAAAACACTGTGCATGCTGGCTGAGCTGGGACTTTTTTTTCAACCACACAGGTCATCTCTATGTCCCTTTGGGAAGACACAACCTCAAACAGGGAAGTGGAATCAAGAATTCTGGGTCAGATTGGGAGAAAATTTGTAACAAAATGTTCCATGTTCTTCTTTTATGACAGTTGCATAAGCCCTGCTTTACAAGGCCTTGATTCATAGCACAAGGCCCCATGACAGGCAGCAGTATATCCTCTGACCTCTGCAACTTTGAGGGTTCAGCCATCATCTTGTATGCATATTCTCATTCAAAGACTGAAAGGGCAGGCACCTCAAGTAGAAAGCTAAAGGCAGCATATATAAGTCCTCAGAGGTTTAAACACAGTCCTCCCAGTGCAAGGATGCTCAGAATGAGGTTCACACAAGGTCTGGATGTCAGTGTTTGAAAGAAGTTCTCACATGGGTTCTCATAGCACTGTACAGTTAACTTCAGTCCTGCTCTTCCTAACCCAAGTCTTATGTTAGCAGGATAAGCAAACTGTTTTCACTTCTCCTTACCACTTGAGACAAAAATAACTTCTGTCATTCATTCTGTCCTCTACAGAAACAAAAGTCTTGTCTTGCTTGGTGGCTTGAGGATTCAGAAAACACAAACTGAAGGGGGAAGGCTGTTGCTTTTGCAATAAAAGGTCTTTTGCATCCTCTGGTGCTCTCTGAAAAAACAATCAGCTGTTACTGGATACAAGAGCTAGGACAAAAGCTCCAGACCTACGTTTACCTACACCAACAAAGAATGCGCAGACAGGATGGACAAAAGGAGATACATTCTTTAAGGATCATCTTCCTCCTTCAGGGCTGGGGACACAGAGAGGACTTTGTAGTATTGGGGTAGCATTTTCAACTGGCCAAAGACTTGAAGTAAATTTTGCCCTTTCTTCCACTGTGCACCTGCTGTAAGGGACAAAAAATCCTATTAGGATAAAATTAACATATATCATATAACTATTAATAGTAAAAATTCATCTAGAGAGGAAAAAAAGATTTTATTAAGACTGCTAACAAGCACATTCCCTGCTGACCATGTATTTCCATGGAGAGCATAAACTGCAGGACCCTCACATAAATTCCCTCAGCCCACCCTGCCCTACACTCCAGCGTGTTCCCTGGGAGCCCCTGGCCCAAGCTGTTCTGGAGAAAGCCAGATTTACCTCTTCTCTTTTTTCCCATTTGAAGCAGGCTGCAGCAGCAAAATACCTTTTTGTCCTCTAGGTATATCAGTGGTGGCGGGTGTTTGTTGCTTTTGTTTGTTTGTTTTCCTTTAAGCAAAACAAAAAGGAGTTTCTGCCATCACAAGAAAACACCTAGGAAGGGAAAAAGCTCGTACCTCTCACACTAGGAGGAGCCAGTGGGAAGACAAAGAGGTCCCAAATAATTACAGTCTCAGGCTGGGTCTCAGCCTCAGGACACTTTTTAAATGGAACAAGAGTCCATTTTTTACAGTAGGGTGTTATGGCTTGCTAGTGAGAACATTGCTATATGCAGTATTTGAATTAGGAACTGGAAATAAATTAAACAGGTTCACCTTCAGTGTGACACAGTTTATGAAAAATCACTGAGAAAGCTATCAGAAAGCAGGCAGATTTTTTGAAGAATGGTTTCCATGTGCTTACAAGATGAAAGCAAGCTCGGTAACAAAAATACGGTTTTCTTACTGTTAAGGAGCTCAGTTATTAAAGCTGTGCTAATAAAGTCCACCTCAAGCATCTGATTAGCCTCCTAATAAATCCATTAAGGGACCAACTTATCACAATGCCATTTTGCCACTTTGTCAAATTCCAACAGGAGGAAAAAAAATTCTAGTGAATAATAGGGAAAATCTGTATCACCAACTCCATTTTGTTTCCTTTGAATCTCTACAAAGAAGACTTCCTGTATTTTGAGAAAGATTAAACAGTTTTCTCTCTTATCCTTACCTTAAGGGTTAAATGGTTGTGATGAGGTTCTGTTATTAAACTTCTTTCACAGTATTCAGGCAGCCAGGAAGTGCATAGGCCATGATTTGCTATTAATGGGCCACCTGAAAAAAAGGTTAGTTTGAACGAAACATGATTTGAAGAAAAGAATCAAACCTACGATGTTCATTCCTCCTTCACCAGTAAGTAAACAGATCAGACAGAAATAGAGATCTAGCAGGCTATATCTACATTGAAAAGTAGGGCTGTGCAACAGGAGAGATTTGTAGAGTGAATTATTTGATGCTGAGAACATGGTATGTGTCCACAGTATTTAAATTTTGAAGGTTTTGAATCAGTCAACCTCTATCCTGGTCAACAGAATGGACATGGCTCATGGCTGGAGCACACCTTAGATTTTATTTCAGTCCACTCAGTCTGGAATATCTTCACAGTGCAACTCAAAGCATGGTAAGCAGGAACAGTCAGCAAATTCACATCCAAAGTCTGTACCTTGTTTGAACTCAAACATTAATACAGTTGCAGCCATCAGGTCTGTCCACTAAGAGGTCTAGCATGCATAAGAATTTCTTGGTCATCTTCAGTGGCATAGCCAATGCTACTTTCTCTTTACAGATCAGCGTTCATTTTTACCTGAAACGTTTTTTTCCTGTACCAAAGTCCAGGCCTCAGCATTCAGTGACAGATCCCTTAAATCACAAAAATTCAATTAAATATTTTTACTTCTGCAATCTCACATTGCCTGTCATTTCCTACTTCTGTCCATACCACTCCCCTCCTACATGATGCACATCTTGTTTCTGAATTCTCCAAAACAACTCAAATTACTTTATTAATAGTTGTTAGAGCTGTATTTAGGTTTAAAATGCACGTAAGACTCAAAATTTAATTTGAATTTGCCTTAACCTTGTCATCTGTGGGATGATGGATAATGTTGTGGTTAAAGTAGATTTTGTATTTTATTCCCTTTTTCCAACATTGCTTAGGAGAAATGGTTCCTTTAAGAAGGAACCCGTCACCACAGCAGGGAAGGAGGAAAGACTGCACCCAGTAGTCCTGGCTGCAGGGGCAGAAGCAGAACTCTCTGCATCTGGGAGCCACCTCTGTTCCCCAGCATGGGATAAATGAAAGGGAGCAGCCACAGGAGCCCTGCCAGCGACACAGCTCCTTGGTTTGAATTACTCTATTTGTATTGTTGCTGTTCCTGCCATATTTCTTATAAGTGAACTGTCATTTTTTCACTTATATCTCCTTGTATTTTGTCTCTTTGTACTGGTGAAAGGGGGAGAGGTTTTTAAAATGGAAGATGACCCATTTCTTGGTGTCCCTGCCCCAGTATTTGTCTTTAAACCAAGACACTCCTATACAAAATACTACCTCTCTAATAGAGAAGATTCCCACACTTGTGTCTGTCAGTAACGCCCTTTCTTCCTTTCTCTTCTCCCTGTTGCTGTCTCTTTCTGAGAGCCTCTTTTCATGCACAGTTACTACAGAAGTTGGGTTATATAGCAACAGAATTTGTTGCAGAGGTGTATAATCTGTTCAGCTTCCCCAACATGCAGGCAGAGATAAATAATATAAATATGAGGTTACCGCGTTCATGCTTTAATCATTTGGATGTACTTGCTCTGTTTCTTTTGGATTCCTAAGAAAATGTGGAGTTTGACCATAGGTCATCAAGAATGAAAAAAGTTAACATCCCTAAGAAATAATCTAACTGACCCTCGAAGCGGAAGACAGATAAGATGACCTCTGAAGTTTCCCTCCAGTACACATTCTATGGTTGTTACAGATTTGCACCAAATACTCAGTTCTGGGAAAAATTGCCATTATTGCAATTTTATCAGTGCATGTCCATGTTTAATTATCACTCAGTCACGATTCTGTGATTCAATAATCAACAACTCGTGTCCTTAGCAGTTGGAGAGGGAGAGGTCAGAATTTCTTTTTTTCATTAGAAGGTATTTGAAAGAGGAAGACAAAATCACCACGTTAATGTCTTTAATCAAATAACCTATTTTGCCACTTTTTTTTTTAGAGATTTATTCCCTAGATCAATAGCTTAAAAGGTACTTACAAATATGAAAAAAGATGTATCTGTAAATATTTCTTCTCAACCACACTGATACAGTATTTCATTAGGAATTTGTGAATATTTTATACATCAAATTTTTGTTCATATGAAGGCTTAAGAAAAGTCTTGAAGCATACATTTGTTCATTAAAAGAATGAAAAGGGAAAAGAACAAAGCTATATTAAAAAAAATCTTTTTGCCATGGTAACTAAACATAGGCTAATTTTGTAACCAAATTTTACTGGGAGGACAGAATAGATCATTAGCGCTATATCACCTAATCAAAGATTAAGAAACTCCTCAATAAATGATGTTTTCTCAATAAATAATAATGACCTGAATACAGAATTCTAAAAAAGCCACGAAAATCCATATTTTTAGACATATTTATATGATACCAACAAACATTTGCAGACAAACACCTTTGTTTTAAACCTTTTAGAGGCTATTTGCAAGGAAGAAGAAATGTGAAGCTAATGACTACATTCCTTTCAAATAATAGTGTAATGTTTAGAGGGTAACTACCTGCGCTATAGAAAACATTCCCTCCCAACTGTTTATAGAGGATCAAAACTGTACACAGTGTTTTGTACTGAGAAAAAAGGAGTAGATGTGTTTGGTTGGCAGAACTGTACAGTGAGTGACAAGCTGCTCACCTTACCTGTGCCTACCACTGCTCCAAATGTATGAGAACTTACACGGGATGTGAATTTTTTAAAATGCCACAGAGTGCGAATGCCTCAGATCAGTAAAGGGGACGGAAATATCCATCAGACTAATTACTATCAGCAGGCAAGAAAGGGACACTAGATTAATTTCTTTGTCCATTTAAGATTTGACCTTTCAGCTGAAGCTACCAACAAAGGCTTCCATCTAATGGCAATTTTGGTAGCAGTTTCTGTGACATGGCCATCCATTTACGGCCTTCTACCACTTGCATCTTCCTAACTGAATAACCACTTCATTATTAGGACCTGGATTGTACTGAGCAACACATTTTCATGAGTTACCACCTATTCAGCCCTCACAGAAAGCCTGGACCTCCCTACTTCACTATTATATATTGCCTGCTGTTCTGTACTTTATGGAGCAAAATATTAATGTAGAGTATAACAAATTCCCCACCAAAATAAATGAGTTTAGTGATCATCGCTTCATAGCACACTGAGAATGTCATTATTTCTTTTAGAAAAGATGACAAGGAGGTGCTATTTTATATGCAGAGTCTCTTTTTTAGTTCTGGTACTGACCAAGCTGTTCTGAATGAAAACATCTCTCTTTTTTTAATAATTTTTTGCATGGTCTCATCAGGCCTAATAGAATGGAAATAAGTTATACTTCTTATTTCATAACAAACACACATTACTTCAAACTCCTGAAAAAAAAATCCCAGAAAAACATTTTGCAATAGCACTGTTGGCAAGTTTTCTTTCAATACTTCCTAAGGACCAGCTAATTATCCATGATGTCAGATGTTGGACCTTTTTTTTCCTCAGGCTCATTGTAAGACTGCCTTCATTTTAACTTCAGGCAATCTAAGATGTTACTTCTTATGTGGTCAGATACCATTTCCACTTACCAATGAATATTTCAGTATTTCATATTAAGTATTCACTGGAGCAGGAAATAAAACGATGCTGTTTTGCTTCCCTACTGGGTGCCCTAACTACTAGCCTGTACAGCCCCAGTCTGTTCTGCTTTTAGTCATTCATTTAATGAATATTTAAGTAGTGTGTACAAAGTGGATTTATTACAAGATGATAAAATGTAAGGATTAGTGGAAAAACATTGTACAACCTGATTCTTAAATCAGTGGTCTCTAAAAGAGGAAGGGGAGGGAAGACATACACTTAATCACATTAAATGACATCTAAATACATATTGAAACTTCTGTCTTCCAAAAGTAAACATCTGTTCTGCCGATTCTGCTAGTACTTTTATATGATAGAAACTAAGCCATTTGAAGCTACCAGAATTTAGGCAATGATGAATAAAATTTAGTTGCAGAGTCAGCTTCAGTGACTGCAAGTCTAATGGATATTCTGTGAACATTAGCAGGAGGCTAAATGTTACACTGAGGTACCTGGAGCAGCATATGAGTGCATCTTTTTGATGTATCCACAACAGGGTATCCAGACTCAACAGGATTTATATGATTGCTACAGAGACAGCAAATAGTTTTCTGTTTCTTAAAAAAATCTCAGTATGAAAGCTATCCTTAGGAGCTCTGTGGAATTAATTTTCCACATTTTGCTCATTCTTTTATGGGTAATTTCCAACTGATAATGAAGTGCAAGTGAGTGAGGACTAAGGAAATATTCCAAGAAAGAATCTTCTCTGCTTTTAATTATTTCTAATTTTGATGACAAAAAATAATGTCAAATGAAGCTTGTTAAGAATTCAAAATCGTTTATTGAGAATGTGCTATCAAATCCATGCTATCCATGAAACAATGCCAGCATCATCTCACACAACAAAAGAAAGTTATTTTAGCACAGCATTTCAGAGGCTCTATTACAATCTCCAAGAAGCAGTAAACATCTTGAAGCAGATTGCATCAAGATTTTGTTTTGAAAATGTGCAAAATGAAATCAGTCTTTGAGAAGACAGGCTCACTGAGGCATCTATGTCATCAAGAAAAGGATGACATGAATTCATTCTCTCACTGTCCTCACTTCACTGGATAAGGGTAAAGCAACACAGGGTAGGAAACACTCCAGCTTTCCCTAGTGCACATAGGGCTGGGAGAGAGACTGTCCAGAGGCAAACCTACTCTGCATATTGTGAGGGACTGTGTGATAAGGAGATGGTGAGTTAACAAACTTGGTTTGACAAAGAAAAGAGGTAACCAACACCTATAGATTCACCACACAAATCTACTGAAGCCTAATGCAGGAATGACTAACTGATAGTTATGCCAAAAGCCTGCTTGGTTGCCTAAATACCATAAGGAATAACAACTATGGAGACCTAAAACTTGATGGACAGAGAATCACAGAATAGCCTTCACGTATTGGAAACAACAGATCTGCAAGAAGTTAGTCCTGCTCAGTACCAACGTTACAGTACAAAATATCACTATATATTGACAAGAGGCAGGCCTCTTAAAAAGTGGAAATTAATGAATAACTCATTGTCTACCTCTGCACAAAACCTCTTATGTGGGAAGTGTATACTCATTAACAGAAAAGATGGCACTAGTAATAAAATGGACAAAAGACAGCCTCCAATAGACTGCACTGAGTAAACAACTTCAATTAAAAACTGACCTTTTCCTAACTGAACAACAGAGAAAACAAGACCATGCATTCCAAATGCAGATAAGTGGCCATTTAATGTCATTGGTTTTATAAGAAGAAAAGGAAGAAAAGACAACCTGAAGTACCTATTCTCCCTAGAAATCAAAAACAACTAGGTCTGGAAAGGAAGCTGCAGGTCTAAGCGAGTGTCAGGGAAGCAAAAAAGACATGGCCATCGGGCAGGTTCAGTTCTCAGCTGCTGTGAAATGGATTAAGCAGTGTCCCATGAACTCAGAGCAGCCATGCCTAGAATGCCTGATCAACCTGGCTGTAACAAACAGCATCCAGAAAGAGAAGTGATGAGGAAGAATTCCTGCAGAAAAGAATCACTGTATGCTCTGTTCTTTCTTTTCTTGGACACAGAGGCAAACTTTCCCTGTGAGAAACTAGTCCAGATATAAAGGGCAATCCCTCCATGCTCAGGTAAAAGAAGAGAAAGGTTTACTGTGACATCAGTTCCTCTACTTCTGGCGGTCAAGAACTGGAGAGATTCTCTTGGATCTATACCAGGCTCTTATTGCACATTTTGACCAGCTGCAAGAATATGGCCCTTGCTTTAGAACACTGTACATTTTAAAACCTCCACTTGCAGATTATTCCTACTGTGTTAGACTGAAAATATTAGGTGAATCATAAAGTTAACACCACAGTTAATCTATTTCTACATGTTATTTAAAAAAAAGCATAACCATCTCCTAAAATGTTCACCTAAGTAAGGTCTTTATTTACTGCTGTTGGTTAAGTTCTATAGTTGGGATTCATAATTAAATTATCCCTTTGTCTAACTTACAGCCTAAAATCCACTTTAATAGTCACACATAGATTTCAGGTTTTATGTGACTTAAAGACCTTTCTCATTCCCTTTCCCATTGAGGTATATGCTGTAACACAGCATTCAAAAAGTAATCAACTCCCATAGAAAAAAGTATATATTGCAGCTTTCCTTAGATTTCTGTACAGATAGGAAAAACTTCTATTTTACTTTTCAAAAATATACCTAATTGAGAGGAATTTTCTTTCTGGCACCTTCCTTATCTGGACTATACAAGTATTCCTAAAAGTGTACACACATGCAGACATGCAAAGAATTTTTTGTTTTGTGTATCAGTAAATGAAACTGAAGACAGAAAAGGGAGATGAAGGCAGACTCACAATGCAAGATAACAGGATGTGTAACTCTTCAGATCTTTCTGGTTTTGTACTTGTGAATAGGAATGGCTTCTCTAAGTACTGCAGTTAATGCAAGACTGTGTAGATGAGATTAGGGGACAAAGAGAAAACATTTGAAGGTTGATAGAGCTTATAGTGGTGGCAGTACCTTTCTTCCTCAGAATAGCTTGGGTTGTGTGCCAGGGCTTGAATCTTCCCTCTAATTACTTACTGACCCAGTGAACAAAACACATTGGTCACACATCCAAGTCTTACACGCTGTGATTTACTCTGCTTTGCAGCACTATGCTGGGCCATTAGACAAATCATCCATAGCACTTTCTAAGACCATGAGTCAGTGAGTTGGATTATTGCCAATTCAGAAAAGATCTGCTAAAACTAGCTGTTAAAAGATATTCAGCCAAGCTTCTGAATTTCTAAAATTATCAGGACCAGAACATAAAGATTCCACATTTACACTAGCCTTTGGTATCCTTTTTGAAAGTAACAACAAAAATCCCCTCACTTTTTTAATAACTGATTGCAAAAGCCCTTTTAAGAAATGTTTGCTACATATAAGGTATCTCCCTTTTCATGGACCTTCCTGGCAGCCAGGAGGGCCAGCCGTGTCCTGAGGGGCATCAGGCAAAGCATCACCAGCTGGTCAAGGGAGAGGATTGTCCTGCTCTGCTCTGCACTGGGGCAGCCTCACCTTAAATATTGTGGGCAGTTTTGGGTGCCACAATATAAGAAAGACATTAAGCTATTAGAGAGTGTCTAAAGGAGGGCAACAAGGATGGTGAAGGACCTTGAGGGGAAGCCTCATGAGGAGCAGCTGAGGGCACTTGGTCTGTTCAGCCTGGAGAAGAGGAGACTGAGGGGAGACCTCACAAAGGGGAGTGAAGGGGCAGGCACTGATCTCTTCTTTGTGGTGCCCAGTGACATGACTCAAGGGAATGGTACGAAGCTGAGTCAGTGGAGGTTTAAATTAGATCTTAGGAAAAGATTTTTCATTCCAAGGGTGATTCAGCAATGGAACAGCTCCCTAGGGAAGTAGTCACAGCACCAAGCCTGTCAAAGTTCAAGAATCCTTTGGACAATGCTCTCAGGCAGATGGTGTGATTCTTGGGACTGCCCTGTGCAGGGCTAGGAGTTGTACTTTGATGATCCTTGTGGATCATTTCCAGCTCAGGATATTCTATTATTCCATGATTCACAACAAAAGTTACCATTTTTACTTGCAAACAAGACCATCTGCAACACCAGACATTAAGATCAGCCAAAGAAATAAAAAAGAAATTTCATCCTTTAGCTTATTGGAGGTGTTACCTTAAAGTTTTCTTAAATTTTATTTTAATGAGGTTAACTTTCTTTATATATGCAAATTAAAAATCTGATTTCTCAAAGTACAGAATACCTTATTGTTCCACAGAAGCTGAGAGATCAGAGGAGCTGATTGGCTTTGCATACACATATTTGATAAGGATCCCTCCCTGTCAGCCAGCCAATTTGAAAAAAACAAACAGGAAATGGTAAAATAAAGACACTGAATTGTACTGATGTGTGTTTTAGATGCCACCATGACAATTTCAGCTGTGATCTCATGCACTGTAAGATGAACATTCTAGGCTGTGTCAACCACATGTGTAGCTGAGTACGTGTAGTAGGTGAGTACACACAGTATTTCCATTCAGGACATAAAAGGCTTGCAAACTTTGTAGCTCTGTAAAGTGGTAGCTTTGAACAACACAGAAATTTCTCCAGTATTAAAAATACAAAGAAGATATATATTGTAGAAGACAATATTACAGCAATTCTTCTTCAGAAAAAAATATCTGCCTCAGGGGTCCTGAAAGAACTGTGACTCAGATAACATTTTGAGAAGGGAACTTCAAAAAGGAAGACTTCTTTTTCCCCTGAACAGGTAAACATTTCACCTTAGACATTAAACAATAATTTCTAACACCAAATCTAAACCAAGTAACTATCAAATTAGAATTAAGAAGCATCTTATGTCCAGAACTAGAACAGCTGAAGATTAAGCAACTGTTTTCCCAAATTCTTAGCTACTTTAATATACAATTGTCATACCATTATCATTTCAATTTCAATTCTTGCTGGCCTCACATTTAAAATTTTATTTCTCAATCAGGTCTTCACAGGATTATGGAAATCTACAGGCAAAGCCGTAATTTCAAACATCCTGCTGACTGATTTGATAGCCAGAGGTTCCCCAAGCCAGACATATCTGAAAAGAGGAAATTTACTCAGATGCAATGAAATTATGTCAGTCATTTCAGATACAGAATATTGTGTTCTGATTCACGAACTTCCAAAAGAAATTCCATATGAAAAGACAGCCACTTGCTAGAATTGTGAAGAAAAAAACACAAACACCTCTTCATAGTTAATCTTTGCTTTTTTTGGTGTGGTGAGTTTTTTGGTTTTTTTTTGGTTTGTTGGGTTTTTTTGGAGCAGGGAAGGAGGCATGTCTACACAAACTACTAAGGCTATAAAAGTAAATCTTGTTTCCCCTTAATGTGGCTTGATCCTTGCAAGTGCTCAAATAGTCTTTCGAAAAGAAAATGATGAATTTATTGTATATATATCACTTATTTAAATTAAAAAAAATAAAATCTAGAACTTCTAAAGACTCAAGTGGTATTTACTAAAAATAGTGTTAATAATACTGTTACTAAAAAGAAGGGTTAGTTTCCCAAAGTCAATACTATTCTTAACATTCAGAAGCTCTGGTGTAATAATGGAGATAGGAGTATTGCTGAGAGCACAAATAGCCAAATCTGTGATAGAAAAACAAAGCCAGGCCATTTGGTTTTTTCCATATAAGCGGTAGTTTGGACTGAAACTACACTCTCAATAGAAAAGGAATTGCTGGGGAGAATTCTTAAATCAGTATTCAAGTAGAGTTCCTCAGCATGACAATAGTCCTCTCACACATGCTTCTAAGAAGCTGTTACAAATAGATTTTTGCAAAGTACCACATTTTTGCATCATTTCTGCTGGATGCCTTAAAAACCCAACTGTATTATTAATAACATAATCTAAAGCCTATGATAATCTATAACAATGAAGGATGAGAAAAAGGAAGAAAAAAAATGTTTAAATAACAAGGATGTCATTTACTTAGTAGTGTGCAAATACATGTGGGCTTCTGCTTAATTTCTACTTAAAAATAGAAGTCCCTTCTCTGTGGGACTGAGCAATAAAGGAGAAAAAACCATTTGCCTGTGCTACAGGAATCCCAAGAGATGTAGATCATGATTGAATTCCATTATTGCTGACATTTCAAAAAGCCATTAAAGGAGCGCACTCTCATTCCTTGCACTTACAGTCAGCCATCAAGTAAATCTAGTTACAGGTAGAGATGAGGACAGGAAGGCTGTGGGGGCATTTGGGCCAACATGTAAGCATTTATAATGGCTAACATATACAGGAATACATATATATATATATACACACACATATAAATGTATTTATAAGCACATACAAGCACAAAGGCACTTGTCATGAGCACTTGTCAGCTAGCCATGGGTTCCTCACATATTTCACCAAGGTCACTAAGGAAAGACTGACACTGAGCATGAAGACATTAGCACCTAAGGAGACCATTTATCTCAAGTAGAGGATAAAACAAGGGACTGAACAGATGATGAATCAAGCCCAAAGTAAGAACTGACAGAGAATGTGAGCAGACAAAGAAAGGAGTTTCCATGAGCCTGACTGCTATGCAGAAAAGGGTGTCATTCAATAAAAAAAATACAGTACTTTTCAGTTTGTGCCCATTGCCTCTGGTCTGGTGACCGGGCATCATGGAAAAGAGCCTGGCTCTGTCCTGTTTACACCCTCCCTTCAGGTATTTCTATACATTGATGAGATCCTCCTGAGCCTTCTCTTCTCTAGGCTGCAAAGTCCCAGTTCTCTCAGTCCCTTACTCATGTCTATACCCTTCAGCCATGTGGGAACTTCAGTTATTAGTGTTGCATTTTAAATTTTCGTGTACTCTTTTGCAAATACTGGGATGTTTGTCTCTCTTCTTTTGAAGACTGAAGCCTTTTGGCCAGTGAAATTGCTATGCTATTTTCCAGTTAGAAGATCCAGGAAAATTATCTTCAATTATAGATGTTCTGATCACTTCTTGTTTTGTGATATACAGCATCCCTTCCCAAACTGACTTGGAATTGACTACAGAATACAATTATTCCACAATGTTCTTACTTCAGTGCCTTGTCCAAACCCCAGTGTGTACATATGAGGTCAAGTACATTTGATTTCCAGAGTCTGTGAAGAGGAGCTGGGGTTTACTTTGGCATCTAGAAACTAGAGCAGAAACAGCTGATGGGAGTTGCATTTCATTTGCAGCAGATTCCCACATGAGGTCTGTGTAGGATAATGCTGCATGACATTTTAAGATCACCAGGAGTCTTAGAATCAGAGCCCAGACCTCAGAAAAAGAACTGACACAAAAGCCAGGCTTATTTTCTCTTTCCATGGTGATAATTTTGTATTGTCATTACACTTCTTAAGAGAAACGAAGCTGCCCTGTTGTACTGACCCTTCAGATAACATTTTCTGGAATTAAAACATTATCTTGCTTTCTCTTTCAACAGAATGGAATTCCAAGAAGTGAAAGGCTTTTAGAACTATAAAATAGTGTTCTGCTGTTCACAAATTCCTACAGTGACAGCACATTTGACAGTTTTTCAGCATAATGTATTTCACTTAAGAGAGCAAAAATTCTAGCTGTAACACCCATTCAAACAAAACAACTAATACTAGCCTTCAAACTGAGTCTTCATAGAACAATAAGGAAAATTTAATGAGAATGTTATTAGTCATCCTGCATAAATACTTCAAGAGGCTCAAGGAACAGAACTTATAAAGAGTGAGCTGTGTATACGGCATGGCTTTGAAATGAACATTTGGATCTTAATTTGCAGTGGTAAAATTCAATACAAATTGAAGAAAGTACGACAACTACTGGTTTTCATCCCTCATCACTTCAGCAACTCAGAATAAACAGTTAAATTGCTCTGCAACATCCAACAGCACATGAGACATGGGAATGGTCAGGCTGCCATGGCAAAACAGGCTGTTATTTCTGGTATTTAACTTCTGCAGTGTCGGTCTTGACCCTTCAGTAAATGATGCTCTGAATTTATTATGCTGGGAACTGCAACAAAAGGATGTGGCCACTTACCTGTTTCTTCACAAACTAGTAAAATCCTTAATGGTGCAGTCCAGAGACTTAAGTCATTATATTCAAGCATTTCAGCACCAAGTACAAAATGTGGACTTCCACTTGAGGTCCTTGCAAAGTGAACAGGGGTAGTACTTAAGAACAGGACACACAGCTGTCTGCTTTCCAATTACGATCAAAGCAGGCATCCATAAGAAGTGCCCAAGTAAATCATATACAATGTTATCATTACTTCCTGAAAAATTAGGGTGCCCATGAGGAACAGTTTCAGAACCTGATAAACTTCAAGACACATAAAAAGACTTTTAGCCACAACAACCTAAAGCACAAGAGAAACGTTTTGTGTCAGCATCATAAGGTAATAAATTAATTCGGGCAGGATACAGAGGACAAGGTGCCAGTTCTTTCCTCAGACCAAGGGCTTTCCCCACTTCCTCCTCAGTTCTCTAAGTACAGCCCCATTGTGCAACTGTGGAGGGCTGAAGGGAGAAGAACTTTTTATCCATCCTTTTGGCATTAAGACACCATGCAGCAAAATTTTACATACAGAAAGCTAAAAAAAAAAAAAAAAAGCCAAAGGGCTTTTCTAAGCCCTACAGATTTTTGAAGCCTGATCCCAGAGAGGTTCAGAACAGATCAAACATCAACTGTTCCACCCCACAGGTGATATGGCCAAGGGATGCTTTACTGCCAGAACAAGTTTTATCACACAGTCATTGCACAGTATGTTCTACTGGCAGCCAGGTCAATATGCTTGCACCAACACAAGCCCTTTAGGTCCTTCACAGTTATCAAACCTCTCAGAAATTAACAACTCATTTTTATAATCAATTGCGAAGATAAAGGATGCAAATAAATTACTTTTCCAATTTGGATGTGAAGTACACAATCATTTGGATCTATCACTAAAAGAGCATTGACTACACCCCAGTGCTTTGGCTACACCCTACCATACTTGCACAGCACCAAGGCTACCTCTGGTTCTCATGCTGCTCCTCAGCTGGGGGTGGGCAAGAATTTGGGAGGGGACAGACAGGACGGCTGAACCCAACTGAGCAAAGGGATATCCCATTCCACATGACACTGGGGAAAGAAGAGGAGGCATGAGTCAGGGCATTCACGGTTATGGCTTTTGTCTTCCCAAGCAATGGTTACGCATGATGAAGCTCTGCTGTCCAGGAAGCAGCTGAACACCTGCCTGCTGATAGGAACTAATGAATAAATTCCTTATTTTGCTTTGCCTGGGTGCACAGATTTGTTTTGCTTATTAAACTGTCCTTATCTCAAGCCACAAATTTTTCTGGTTTTGCTTTTCTGATTCTCTCTCCCATCCTCCTGCAGGAGGGCAAGGGAAGAAAGTGAGCAACTGGGTGGGTGCTTAGATGCTGGCTGTGCTCAACACACTGCAGCTAAGCTGGCAAGACTGATATTTACTGCAAGGAGCAAGGGCATTAGTAAAAGAGGCAAGTGTAAACTCCTCCTTCAGTAACTATTTATTCTAATACAGTAGAATAATTCAGGTAGCAGAGGCTGAAACTGGCTAAGAATGCCACCAGTCCAAAAGACAGAACACACAGTTGGGGTATCTGAGGACAAGTAAAGTAAGACCTAAAGGACAGCCAAACCCAAGTCATCCAGGCAGTCACACCCAATCCACATCTCCAGGCATCTCTTTCTTCAATTACTACCACTCATGTCTAAACAGAAGATGAGGTTATAACAACACTCTGTCTATGCTGTAAATCAACCAAATACCATAGAGCTACACTGGACTGGCGTTGTGTCCAAGCCAATAAAAATAAGGGACATGAAGGGACGGAAAAATCAAAAACCCAAACCCAACATCATGATGTAGGGACTACTTTAGTGCACCAAACCAGGAAGATGAGACAAGTGAAGAGTTTTTGGGGGTTTTCTTAGTATCTATTGACAAATTCTGAAGTACTCAACGTAGCAAGAATTTAGTACCTAGATCTCCATTGTGCAACTAAGTGCAACACAATATTCTTCATCAACATCTTAGAGTGAAAAATAGTGGACTATCTCTTCCAAGATGGAGAAAAGAAAAAGATTTTCCTAGAGTTCATTCATGTAAATTGGAAAAGAAATGTTAGTTGAAAAGGTGACAGTAAGAGGTGATCTTGTATGCAAATAGCTGTGGAATGATACTACTAATGCATGTTTAGTTAGGCAATGAAGGAAGAGCACAGATTTTAAGAACATAGCTTCAAAAAAAATTTATGGGCTGGGATAGCTGGGAGACAAGAATAAGATTATGGTGGGGCAGGGAGAGATTTTTCCAGTTCCTAAAAGAATGATAGCAAAAGCATAGAGAAAAAACAATTCTTTAGCAGATAAAGGATAAGAATTCACGATCTGCTCTGCAGCTTGAAAAATGAAAAATCAGCACATGAAATAAAAATGGGTTCAAATTACTAAATGTAGGAGACTCAAATGAGAAAGTCCAGGATAAAGTAAGAGATGTTGTTCCTTGCTATTAATCACCAAGACCTTTCAATACATTAAAGTCACTAGAGGAAGAGCAAAGAAAGTGAAAAGACAAAAAAGGCAAAAATTCTGGTTGGAAACGAAAAGGCAAGACCAAATGAACTACTGGATATTAAGATGTTTCAGAAAGCTATACTACATATACACCCCATTTTTATTTCCATCCCTGAGCTTTCAGAATCCTGGACTAGACAAATGTTTTGTCTGACCCACACTACAACTATCCTTGTGTTCTGTATCTATTCTTTTATATTCAAACTGATGAAGATCAGGGCTCTGAAGAAAAAAATTTCAGAAAAGATGGAAAGCATCATTATGTGCCTTTCACAAGGGTACAACAAAGAGTCAAAAAGTCATCAAATAGCTTGAACTCAATTCCCAAGAAGAGACTAGAACATATAATCAAGTTTATTTTTAAGCAATGAATAGACAGCAAAGGTGAATGTTTAACCTGTCAAGAGTAAGTTATGAAATCAGTTACATTTTCTTCTACAGAATTTTGCTATACTTTTCTTTTACACTTGGTTCTATGGGTAACATTTTCTTGCTATCTTTAACTGAATAGCTCTTACTATCAGTGTTCCAATGCAAAAAGTGGAACACAAGTGCTATTAAACAAGGGGACGGGGAGGGAGAGGGAAGGTATATCACTTAAGTGCAGCATATTGTCACATTTTGATTTGGTCTAAATTATTTGCTTAACTTTCAGAAATTCTGCCCAAAACCAGCCCATTTCCATTAGTGATTTTATGTCACTGAAACTGATTTACAGCTTTTCAAAGACCTACTTTTTGTCCCAATTTATCTTCATTGCTTGGCAGTCACCAGCAGTGGATATTCAGCTTTGTTCTTTCCTCTTTAAAGAGATACCAGCAGAAGTTAGAGTTGTAATCTTTTTTCATCTGCTCCTTACTTGGAAAAAAAAGGTTAATTACTTGTTGTACAAATAACTATAATGAGGAATTAACATGAGACAGGCCACTTTCTTCTATAGTATGAATTCAGCCTCTGAAATGCTGTTATGATCCCATTATTATTAGAAATACCTCTGCCTGAATTAAGATGCAAATGAGATCATGTGCTAAAGTCAATAGTATGGATTTAACAGTAAATATGAGGCAGAGATAGAAATAAATAGGAAAAAGGGAGAGGTGGGGAGGAGGGAAGAAAGAGAGTGGCAGAGATTAGATAGAAAATGTATCACCACTCCATGAAACTTGGCTGCCTTCCATGGGTCCTGACCTTCTGGTCTTCTTGGTGGTGAGGGTCCCACAAAACAGTCCAATGGATTAATATACGTTCAGAAGATGCCCAGGCAGCTCTTCTGAGGGGGGAGCTTTGCAATCTCTTGCGACAGACTGTGGATTTGTTGCATCGCTTAGATCATGTGCAGTCCTCTTGTCGTGCAAGGCCACAGGAGTGAGTTGGGGGGCGCTTTGGAGGCCTTTGATGGTTTATGACCCCTTCTCAGCTCGTGTGAATGTCCCCTGTATATGTGGTCTTCCCAGAGGAGGGGACCTGTTTACTCCTTCTGTTTTGTGTGGAGATTTCACCATCACACACTCAAAACCCTTCTCCTCCTCCTCCTCTACCCACTGAGCCTCCTTTACTTCTCCCTAGACTGGACATAATTGGACAATACTCTCAGGTTTGCATCACAGTCCAAATTCCAGTCAGGAGGCACTGGGGAGGGTGGTTGTGCTTCAGTGGTCCCAGACAGGCAGTTGCTTCTTTCAGTTTGACAAAAAGTCAATGTTTAGGACATTAACAACGTTTCAGTCTACACACACCCATAACCTGGAACATGGAAATATCACTATGCTACAAAATACAGTCTACAAAATACAGTCTAACACTCCTGTCTCCAATCTCCTTCTCATTCTCACCTGCAGGAAGTGACAGAGAGACTATCAGAAAATCTTGAACAGCCGGTTAGAACGCTGTCCATGAACAAGAGGCTTTCACAAGACAGATATTAATTAGAGATATGGGCTCCAATGTGTACTGGTTAGCATGCCTGCAAGACTTGAACAGCTTAAGCGTTTGGAAGCATAATGCAGGATCTTGCAGCTTCTCGACACAGACACCTTCCCCATAATAAAATGGATAAGAACAGACTTGACAAAGCTAGACAAAGATCTTCCTGGACAGAATCCATCTTTTCTTAAACAAGTTCCAGAAGTTCACTGTTCTTGCTATTAGAACAGTTATTCCAGAAGTTCATCCAGCCTGTCCCTTTAAGTCACATTTTGACACCTAATCATTCCTGTTACTCTCACGAGAATTTTCTCTGATTTGCTCTCATGCTTTTGAAACACAGTACCCAGAGCAGCAGAAAGTATTCTAGGTCAAGCCTTAAGACCGTTAAATGGAACAATGATTTTACAGTTCTTCCAGGTCAGTTACCCATTTATGTGTTCCCATCAATTTGCCGAGGAACAAAAAAGACAGTCAGAAACTACTTGTTTAGCTTGCAATGCACAGTAATTTACAGAGACATTACTAAGATAGAACTGGTAGCCATTTGTTCTTCATTTTGGCTTTCTGTTTGATCACATCACCCATTCCTGTCATTTGTCAGAACTTTTTAAAATTTATTATTTATTCTTTATTCTACAGTGCTTGCACTTCTCCCTGGACTTAAACTACTCACAAGTTTATTAAATCTACATTCCATTTAATCATCCAGGTCCAATCATGTTACTATTGTGTAACACTGGATCCCGGACAGACAGAGCTACCCAACCCAACCCATTTTTCTTAGTTTATTAATGACTAGTTAATCTTTGGAGTGCAGTTCTCTAATCACTTCTGCATTCATCCACTAGCAGGTTTCCTGAGATCCCTGAGAATGCCATCAGGACTGTCAAAATGCATTTCCCTATCCACAATCCCTTTCTCATTAGAAAAATGATTTCAGTAAATCCCTATCAATTATTACTTATCTGCTGGCAAGCTTCCAGATACTTACCAAATACTTTTTCTTGGAAGCAGACTGGGCTGGCCTTTTCTGACTACTACTTTCAGCTCTCTAAGTGAAAGAAACATTAGATTTACTCTCTTTTCCACCACTGACTTCCCCAAAAATAACTGAAAGGGTCTGACATCTCAGCCCTTTTTCTTTTTTTGGTTGGGGAGGGGGGGGAAGGAGGGGTGAGGGACAGGCTTGGGGCAGGCAGCTACAGAGAGGAATATTTTATCTCAGGATAAAGTTCTTAACAGGCTTAATACAACCAAAAGTATCTTACTGAAGTACCTTCTTAGTATGTTCAATCTTTATTCAAAGCTGAATTTTACCATTTTGTCACTGGATTCAGCCACCAGTCCACCAAAGTCAGCCACATGACCCTTTCAGTGAAAACTGGCACAAGAAGAACACAGTAAATCCTTTGGAGTAAACGACTTAGCAATGCATGTTGAAAACCCCGGGTCACAGACGAGTCCTTCCCTGTTTTCAGTTGTTTACAGAATTACCTTTTACTGTAATTAAAACCCTTCTCTTTAACCTCTGTCTCAAAGATGATTCTGTGCTCCCCTGTAAGGCATGAAATTGAGCCTGACTTACTCCACAGCTCTGAGTGCCCCTACTTAAACAGTGCAAAAATGCACTTCCATTCTAAGGAACAGGCAGGTGATGAAGAGTCAGCCGGCTCAACTGCATCTGATCAGTTCCTTGTGGACCCTCAAGGAGCTAGTGTGCACCACAACACCTCAGCACAGTCCAAGAACTCTTTTGTGGTGACCTGTCAAAAAAACTTGGCTTCTCTCCCTGCAGGTGACAGCTGTTCCCTTGTTCATACAAGTCTGTTACTCTGTGGATACTTGAACCACATGGAAAGGAACTGAGCACCACCAAGACATTCCAAAGATCTGCTGCATCTTTGTGTGAAAAGTGTCACATTATCTTGTCATTTAGACCACTTTTATTCCAAGTCATGGTACAGCAGAATACTCCAAAAAGATGTCTTGATTTAAAACTGAAAAAAAGAGGAAAAAAGACACTGTATACTACTAGTACAGAAATAAAGATTATGTAAGATTAGGGCATGAGAACCAGAAGTAGAAAAAGGGACAAGTAAAGCCCTTGGCAACTAGACTTCCCTCAGACCTAGGTCTCCCTTAGCTAGACAAGTGACTTCCAGAGTGGGTAAGACAGCATCACACCCACCTTAATATCCAATTCTGCACCCCTGACATGGACCTTCCTCTTTTGTGCTAGAGCACCGTAGTTTTTACAGCTGTCTTTCTGGAGTCTTAGAAGGATGAACAATCTTTCAGAGACTTCTGATGTGATCATTTGCTGGCTGTCCTAGGAAGGTCAGTCACTGTTATTCCCCTGCCTTTCCACTTCCTAGTTGCTGTTTATTTTGTGCTATTACAGCAGCAAACTGAGTGAGTTCATGAATAGATTAGGCAAGCACTAGATGCTGCAGGAATATACAGTGTCCCTTTAGGCAACAAGCTGCTAAAGCAGTTCAGCATGACTTAAGTTTCATCCTCATCCTATTCCTTTCTTGCCCAAGAGATAAAATATGATTGTTTTTAATTCCAATGGGCATTGTTTCCTTTCTGTAGATAAATGTTTTTGTATTTAACTAGTAAAAAAATAATCTCATTCAAGAGTGAGAACTCCCTCTCGGGTTTTTATAACTGGCACTTCTGAGAATTCAATGTTTAAATGCAAAATAATTTACACTAAACTTCAATAAAATGTATAGCTTGATGTAGCATATAATGTTACAGAAGAGCCCACATTATGACAACAATGCTTCACATTCCAATCTCTGGGGACAGAGAAGATGTAATGTAAGTTTTGATGCTTTGGGGCAACCATTTCCACCCTAGGAATTTTTTTAAATCAATCTTGATTGCTGTGGAAGAGCATCTTTCATAACTAAGAATGAACCACATGAACATATAAGATGCAAACCAGCTATGGCTGGGACTGGGCAACTTCAGAGACTCTGACAAACTCCTGACTGGAGCACATCACAGAGTTTTTATTTTTTCCCTCATCTTGATGACTGCCACTGTAGGTGACTACCTAGCAGGGTTCTCTACAGAGCAGCAGGAGCAAGAGCATCAAGCAGAGTCTGTTATGCTATGGAGAATAGCTCTCATCCAGCATACAATTTAACAGTCAAGTTCAACATGTGAAGTTTTCTAACTGCAAATACTCACACAAGAGCATTACAGATTTGGGAATATTGGCATATTCAAAAGCAATAATGATGCTGCATGAGCTGTGATAAAATGTAAAGGCAATTAAAAAAAAAGTACATCTGTCAACTAGCAGAATAATCTCTGCAGTTAAAGAGTTGAGGATTTGCCAAAGAACCACTGAGAATGGTTTTGGAAAGAGCCCAAACAATACAGCCATGTCAGAGAGCAACAGTGGGCACTAGGTACAGCAAGAACATGTTTTTTTTATCCATGAGAGGATCATGACTTAGGAGAATTCAACTACACAACCAGATTACTTAAATGCTGCTCCAACACTACTAAAGGATAAACTTTGCAATGTTATTGTATAAAATAAGTGGATTTCTCAAAGCACTTCGAGATCATTTGCCTACAGGACTGGATCATAGTCCTGAAAATGTATTTTAAAAAATAAGCTGAAAAACAAATACAAAATCACAAACCATAAACAATTGTTATTGGAGAAGAGTCAGTTAAATCCTATGCTTACCTTAAAATGAATAGGTAAATCTAAATAAGGCCCTTCAGAAACAGATGGAGTGAGATTAGAAGTAACACCATCAGGAGTGATATGGTAGGTGTTTTATGAGATGAGCTCTTCAATTCAAAACATCCCCATCATATCAGACAACTCAGAGTTGCTGCTGCAACTCTGCAATTTGTTCAGGCACTAGCCTAAAACAGGACACTAATATGGGAACATTTCTATTTGGAGTACATTCCTTGAGACAGAAATTCACATACGTGAAGAGCAGCCCTTCTCCACATTATTCACCCAACTCAATGACAGATTTGCCAAGTTTGGATGACGTACTTATCACTGTGTCTTTGGCAGGGGACCTGGGAGCCTTACTGGGAAATGTGAAGACACATCCAGCAAGCCTGTCAAAACAGGGCCTGTTCACACATAGCTGAGAGAATGAGACAGAACCATCCTCACATGATTTCTGCAGTGGCACCGGAAATCTGTGGAAACACTTGAAAGGCATTAAAACAGCTCCACTGTAGGATGCCAGCTTGTCAGGAAGCTGATCTTGAGCTTTTTCTAAAACAAAAAGTAGATGTGCTCCATTGCAACAGGACTCGTGTTGATAGGATGTGGATTTCTACTGTTACCACTTGGAACTAGCACCATTTGTCTGCTCAGGAAGCAGACAAGCTCAGAAAGCACATCAGTGCTGGTCTCACACACATCACATGGTACCACTGGTTCCACAGCATGAAAAATCCTTTGTTCAGCAAGATAACATAGCAGGATAACAGATGAATGAGTACTTTTTTGTTGGGCTATGCTACAACACAGCTTTTTTCAAGCAGGTAGGACCAATCTAGCTACTCTTGGAATACCTCCAAGACCAGAAAAATTGTAATTTGCTGCCAGCCAGGCACACCACCCTCTGGTCAGAACACCACCACCACCACTTTTGCCTTGCGGACACAGCACAGAGCAACTTGCCATAGAAGAAGCTGCTGCTTCTACTTCTTTCTCATACATGAAATTGAACAGTAGGGGCAACTCTTGAGAGTATGATGGTTAAGGATTCTTTGCCCACATCTTTTAATTCACCTTTTCTAGGAATGTAAAAGAACTCAAGTGCCAGGTCTAATCATCTAGGATCAGCACCCACTCAGCTTCCACCAAATGCGCCTCTTTGCCACATTCCAAAATAGGTGTTATAGCTCTTGAAACCTAACTCACCAAGAGAATGATTCTTTGATTCCATAAAGAGAATGATAGAATAGTTTGGGTTAGAAGGGACATGTAAAGGTCGTCTAGTCCAACCTTCTCTGCAATGAGCAGGGACAACTTCAATTAGATCAGCTGTCCAGTAATACAGTAGAAAAATCTGGTTTCCTGTCACCAATGAAAGCCTCTGTATCAAAACTTAGGAACCTACACACCAGGTTTAGGTCCTTCACACTTGTAACTGGCAAGCTCCATTCTCAGCACTCAGCTTTGTACAAACCCTCCTGCAGCATTAACTCTCCCCACAATTAGAATTAGCTTAGAGTGAAGCAGCACCTTTTAGACATGAGATTTACCCAAATTTCAGACAATCTGATGTGTAAAACCTAGTGTTGAGCTCTGTGGTGCAAGTTCTAAGTTCTTCTTTTGATCTAGCACATGAAAAAGTCTTTTCTCTCAACCTTTGTCTTTTCTATGAAAAATTGTTTCTTCAAGCACACTTTTCCTAGAGCTGTCTGCATCTTTCAGCATATTGTCAGGTACCATTTGGACAGGCTTTGAATAGCCCAGGGCTAGGAGTCACAAATTAAAAACAGTCTCTACAAAAAACAAACAAACCATTCTCTATCATTAAGTCTTAACACTAAGCTCAAAGCTAGTTCAGGAAATATTAAAATCCATCCTTCTGACAGTACCCTTCTTCTCCCCCTTAGAACCAGAGTCATGACTAGGTTAAGTCTGAAACCTGTTCCAAAATAATCACATTAGTCAAGTATTAATTTTTCAGGAATGTATTTTTTCAAATACCTAAAAAGTGCTGGCATGTTTCGCTCCCCTCACTAAAAGGACATTTTTTATATATTCAGTTCCTTCATAAACTGAAAGGAGAACAGTTGGTTTTATACTTTCCTTAAGTACTTCAATCACAAAGCAGCACATTCCAGATCACCTAGGATCTGAACTCCCAGAGGTTTTCAGGAGGAGCTGCAACCCTCATTTTTAAAAATCATATCCTAAAATAATCCTGAGTCTCTGTAAAGCCTAAAAGGATATTAATAAAAATATGTCTTTGAGATCAATTTCTAAAAAATACCTGCTTCATAGCCAAGAAAACAAGCATCCTTATGGAGTTCATATTTTCCAATTATGATTTGTTTTCTCCATGCACTAAAAATATATGTCCATTGTTAAGAACTTAACATTTAAACTGAAATAAGAAGCTGTTCTGCATTCAGGACTTTGCAACTCAAATCAGAATAAAACACTTTTCTTTGCAATAAATTTAAGTTTTCTTTATTGGCCCATTGCAAAAGAACAATCCATGCAAATCAGAGACATCTACCATCAGCATCTTGATAATTTTTATTTGGAAACTATATAAAGCCAGCAGGCAATAAGGACACAGAGTTGCACTTTTCTAACTTAAACATTTAGAGAACAGTAAGTACAACTCAGAGAAGTCAAAGACATGTAGATGTGGTGTTTATGGGCATGGTTTAGTGGTAGACTTGGCAGTGTTAGATTTATGGTTGGACTCGATCTTAAGTCTTTTCCAAGTTTTCTAAACAATTCTATGGTTCCAAACTTGAGATGTAAATGGTACCTTTAAATTATATATTAACTGTCAGAATCAAGCATTTCTGTCCTAGAGCACTCCTTCAAGTGCTTAATAGGCTGCAAGTCTGGGGAGGGGTGTATGTGTGCATGAGAAACAGCATAAACATTCACATGTCCTTGCTGTCCTGACTCTGAAGTACTCTCAGGTGAAGTGATACACTTACTCCATGTGGGAGAATTTCCAAACTCTATATAGCATACAGTAACATCATGATTTATGTTTAGGCAGCTTAGCAGAAGCAGAGGTGCTATTAACTCAATCTGTTTTACTTCTTTGCAGGAGCTTCTACACATCCTGATGAAAAGCACCATATCCAGACTCAAATTTCAGTAGGAACTACACACATGTTCAGCTTCACATCTGCTTTGAGTGTTCTCACAATCTCCACCCTTATTCAAGACACTTGGATTCTCATAAGGATTTTGACATGATTCTGCAAAAATGCTCAAAACAAATTATTGTGTTTTACAGGCAACCTGCCTATTTTCTCTGTGGCAAAACACAGATATATTTGTAACACATGAACTAAAGACTCAATATTAATCAGCTGTTATAAGGGAAGTGTCCACATGTCCTTCTAGGTGAAAAACATGGGAGGATCACAAAACTTAACACATCTATGGCTTACCTCTATTATCAGCCTCTCAGAAACCAAAATTCTTCTGTCTGACCCTCTAAATACATCACACCTCCAGAAGTGAATCTGGAAGAAAGCTATAAATATGATTTATTAAATGTGCTTAAATTGTCTGTTTAGTTCAAAGAAATAATCCTCTTTATAGCTATAAAGTGCACTCATACAATCTCTCAAGAGGAATTTAAAAATAGTCCAACTTCCAACTTGCAGTAATTTCTGTAACAGTCATATCTCACTAAAACTGATCAAGAACACTAGAATTTCTGATTTGTTTCATTTTCTGATTCATTTCATTATGAAGACTTGACAAATGTCTTAATTTGCAAGCAGAATTTGTTTTAGTGTTAACAGAAAATGGTATCTTACCACAACCAAAACAAGGCTTTCACTTCTTTTGAGAAGTACAGTCAAAACACGCATTTGCAGGAAGAGATGATGATTCTTAGTTCCATTTCTTTGCTTTATCTACACAATAAATGACCTTGCAGAAGGTTAAAAGAAACAGAGCTGCACTAATGTAAAATGTATGCTTAATATGAACCATAATCTTTAACCTAAGAGGCTGAACAATGTTACAGCTTGAGTATTTCAAATTTTTTTGATAATTTTAGAAAGGGATGAACCTTTCTCCTTCACTCAGTCTCAGAAGCAGTCCTTTTATTTCCCTACCCATATCTGGAACTGTATCAGTGCTGTCATAATGAGTTCAATTTCTGCTTAATTACAGGAATTATTTTCTATACTCTATCAGTTACTTTAAACACTTGACATGTACCTCTGCTATGCATACCAGCAATTACAAATATCTTGGGATAAACCTCATAATAATTTCTACAAGGAGGTAATGATTTTCAAAACACTGTTGTGGGCCACTGTCCAAATCAGAAACTTGTATTGACAAAGTAACAGTTGTAAGCTCAAGAAATACAATTTCTAAGTAGTAGAAGACATGTCAAAGAATCTGCAGAGTTACGTCTACACTGATTATTAAGAAGCAAAACATAAGCACTGAAAAGGTTCATTAGTTTTCAGCTTAAGTAGTCACATTACCTGAGCATACAATTACCATTCTATGCAGCTTGACTCTGGTACAGGTACACTCTACCTAGAAGCGCAAAATCTCCAGTCCACCCTGCAATCATTTTCCTGAAGTTAAAGCAGAAAATACAAAGAGGTAGCAGATATTTCTTTGTGTCTTTAGTGGGAAAGGCTTTTCACTTGTTTCTGACAAGCAGCAGGAAATCTGCAGCGTACTGTCACCTTCAGCTAAGGAACAAAACAGATGATTACAGGTTTTATTGTATTCATGACCTGTAACTCTGGATAAACTACCAATCACTATAGTACAAGCAGCAAATTGAGGACTAATTTGGCACATGTTCCTGAATTCTATTAAATATTCCTGGTGATCACAGTTTGTTTGACATGTCAGTGAGATTTAAAGCTCGCTGGTTTCTAAATGTTCATGAGTCTACAATGTGGTAGAAGCTACCTGGAAAAGTACAATAAATGTAACCCAAGGCAGGTCTGACAACAGCACTACACCTATTCAGAAGTTCTGAAAGCTCGCCCTACAGAGGTGGATTTGAAATATCTCTCATTTAATCAAAGCAGTGAAACAATTCCAATGCCTTTAAGTGACTTCATTCCAGAAAACCGAGATCCCTGAATACTTGATTGAAGATGTTAGATGTTTGCTTGCAAGGTAGAACACTATTGTAACATGACTGGAAAGTTCAAACTTGCTCCAAAATCTGCAGAAAATTGGACTATCATTTCACAGCTAACAGCTAAATGAGTGAGAAGTGTTGTCAAACCACAGATAACTTTGTGGACAAAAAATAATTAATTACTTGCAAGTATTTTATTTAAGATGGCATGAGAGACAACTAGGAAATAATATACTGGAAGCTCTGTTTCTCAGAATTTCCTGCAAGAATTGATCAAAACCAATTATTTTAAGTCAGGGCCATCTTCTATTTCATTGCTAGTTTTTTTTTTTCTGGGTGATAACAGATGTACAAATCCAGCTGGTGAGTTCACACCGTAAATTTCTAAACTACCTCCACTTCATTTTAAAGGCACAGTACAGTTAAAAATGTCATTTCTATCACATGAAGTGTTAAGAGTGGAATTCTTGAATGTGTATTCATTACAATTACATTGGTGCATACAAAATCTTTTAAAGCCTTGTCAGTCAAATGGTTCATTGAACTCCTGAGAAATTTTAGTGAGGATGTGGCAGGTGAAGAATAATTCTGATTATGAAAGCTGACAGTTATTTACTGCTTGTATGACAGAGGGTGACAGCAGATACCTGAAACAACTTTTGAACTCTCCTATAAAAGCCTGCTTCTTGCTTGCTGCAGCTAGCCATGGGGTGCTTGTAAATCTGATTAATACCCGGATTTAGAAGTGGTACTTACTGAATCCTCCAATTAAAGGGACAAAGTTACAAAATCATTGTATTTCTGCATATAGACTATTTAGACAGGAAACAGGACTGGATTGAGAAGAACCTGGAAATTAATGAAATCCCAAAAACAGGAGACACAGCAACATAAGCCTAGGCACTGACCAGGCAGCTTGGCCAGTGACCTTCTAAGCCTGCAAACAGGGATGCAGCTACATGGCACTAAACCAAGACCTTCCTGCCAATCTTCCTCAGACAAGCAGCCATCTCCCCAGTGAGAAGTTAAGGTAGAATGGACATAACTCTGCAAAACTGGGTGTTACAAAAAAAATCTGTACAGAACAAGAAGGAGGTGGTAATTATCACTGGTTAACACTGAAGATGAAAAATGAACAAAATCCACAAAGAAAGGAAATCATCTGAGCAGCTAACTTTATTTAAATTAGCTCATGTAAGTTTTCCACCAGGGCATCCACAAATAAGAATATTCCAGCTTCCTGCTACCCTCTCTATGTAGTTTTCAGTCAAAATCAGGTTCCACCTTTTCTCTGAGTTACTTGAACTTCTTTTAAATAATTCCTCGCAAGTTTCCCCAATGGTCACGTTTAAATCGTACTCAGCTAATTCTAGTCAAAATGAGCTCACACTGCCTAGTCAAATTCCAATACCTATTGTCACTGTTGGAATACATTTGTGCCCTTTCAACTGTCTCATTGGCAGCAAGTGGATTGACTGCTTTTAGTTGAGCAGACCTGGCTGCATATTTGCAGCTTATGATCAACCTACAACATCAGACATTCTTCCAGGTTGCCACATAAACATTTAGGTTACTGGAGCAGTTGGCACAGAAGGCTTGTTACCTCAGTTTTGTTTGATCCTGTAAGAGTCCAAACATCAGTTTTGCCTGTGTTCATGCATTGACTAAGCAACTCAACTATGACTTCCGCAAATACCAAAGCTAAATTAAAAGTCAGAAGTTCCTGAGACAGTTCCTGGCTGTTCTGAAATACTGCAGGAAGAGGCAGACTGTTCTTGAAACAACTTTAGTGTTTGCAAACATGAAGCAGGACATAATAATTCCTCCACCTTTTACCAGCTATTTAACAATTAGTCTTATAAAAGACTACCTAAGTCACATTCCCATGGGCTTGCATGGACTCTAATGTCCCTCAGGTAGCATCAGAAGCTTAAAAACATGTACTTGTAAACATTTTCTCTTTCCAAGTCTGTGAAAGGATATCTGAAGACTTTTTCCAGCCTTAGAAATATAGATAGCTCAGTAACTATATAGCTAAAATAGGATTGCTTTACAAAGACAACATGAATGACAAAAATATTTATGAACTGTGTTTATAGAAACATATTGGCTTGTAAACAAGTTGACAACATTTACATTAAATATTGAGAGAAAACTTCAAACTAGACAATTTGCATTAAAGAGAAAAATATGCTAAAAATTAATTACATCTTAATTATTCCATTAGTTATGACTAAATCAGGCACCTGGCAGTTTCAGAGCTGAACTGTACTAAAACACTGCAATAGTGCTGAATACTGTAATTTATACTAATGATTTCCTCTAGAGAAAAAGCCACCTCATTTACCTGAGGATTCCCATGGTAACTCAGTGGGGATAACAGTATGAAAATTACTCATTTTTCATGGACTGGAAACTCATCACCTTAGCGAATGTTTTTGGCGTACTTTAAAGGACAGTCTCTTATTAGCTGTAGTTTTGTATGGATATCACAGAAATTTTAGCTAGTTTTATTTGTGAATAAAAAAGTCCTACATGTTAGGCGTGAAAGTATTTAAGAAAACTTAAGTTAACAGAAAAGCATAATGAATTATAAAATAGTTACAACAGTTCATCAAATTATACATAAGAAATTTACATACATGTTTAACCATAAAACAATATTTTCTATATATTATTCAAACTCAGCTTCAATATTTGTTCTCATATAACAGTGATACTCAATGTGATATTCAGATTTTTTACCCCTTAAGTGAGTACACTTCTTTATTTTTACAGGTGCAAGGATGATTATTTGGACACAAGTTCCACACGGGTATGACTTTCAACATAACTTTAAATTACACTTCTTTCATCTTGAAGACAAAAGGATATCAATGGTAATAAACAGACAGTTCATCATCACTCATGTCTGAATCATCGTCATCCACTTCACCTTCAATGACTGATTTCTTGCCTTTGCAGCATGAAACAATTAATCCAATTAAAAAGACCTGCAAATTGAAAGTAAGTAATAAAAGTTACTGTTATTCAATTAAGGGGCATATAAGGGCAATATATGCAAAACAAAATGGTAGGATGGTGATGCAAATGATGCCAATGACAACTACTGTAAATCATCCAACTTGATTCAGTGACCTCCAAAATCAAAGTACTTACTGCAATGAATGCCCAGTTCCCAAAGTAATAGGCAGCACTGAAGAACCAAAACTTATGAAGAAAGAGGTACGTCCGAGTGACAATACACTGATCTAAAATGAAAGGAAATAGTACTGATTAACACGGAACAAAAAAAAAGTCAGATAAGCCAAATTAATAAGATAATAATTTAGCAGTTTTGGAGAGCATCCAGATCTGCAGAACAATTACACTCCATTAAATCTAATTTACTCTCCTCTACCAAAAAGGTATACAAGAGGGACATTTGTTGTTATGTATGAGTAACTTGCAACACTAAGGTAACCCCATTAATTACTGGGTACAATTTCTCCTGCAGATGTGTCATTAACTAGAATCTGTCAGAACAGAACTCACTTCTCATTTTAGATAAACCATAGCCATAAAAAAGATACAAAGTAGATTCTGAACTAAAACATACGTTTCAGGACTCTGAAAAATAGATGGCTCTACCAGGATTGCATAAGCTTTGTAAATCAACATCAATCACAATGTTGAGTCGTGTCGGCCAAAAAAACCCCAATATATATATTGAGCCTATTGCAACCTAGACAGCAGAGGGCTTATTTGTGTACCCAATGCCTAAAAACACTGGTTAAACTTTACTCCTCTAACATGTACTTTTTGATGTGTCTGCATTTCTCTTCATTACAAAGACGCAGATTTTAGCTAAATTAAGAATCGAATTGCCAAGGCATTTTCAACACTGCAAACAGGGAGCATAAAGGCTTGCATGGGACACGGAACCTGCAACATTTCAAAGATCGTGTCAGAGGGTTGCCAGCATAAACTTTTTTTTTATTCAATTACGATGCTTCAGACCCCACCTAAGGCCCATTTCAGAGCAGAAATCGGTGTCTAAACAACTTGAATGCTAGAGAAAATAAACAAGACAGAAATTTCCTGTTGTTCCCTCAGTTCAGACCCCAGGTTTGGAAATATTCTCCAGGTGCAGTTGAAGTACAGAACTTCCTGTATTCTAAGCTTGTGAGTGATATGCTGCTTATATATAGTTTACTTCTTAGCAGCCATCTAAGTAAGAAATACAGGTAAAGTGAAAATGCTTCAGAATTGCAGATAGTATTGTCAATACCATCTGCAGCTCTCCAGCTGGTTACTTAAATTAAAAACAGCTACAAGACTTTCAGATGGATCTTCACAGTAATTGGATTAAATAAATGATGGTAAATATTTTAGAATAGTTTGACCTTGAGAAAACATTTCTGTGCAATGTCTCACAAGAGCAGCTAACTAAATTTTACCCATTATTTCTGAACTACCATATTACTAAATAGGCTGACATGACATTTTTAATCAACTTATTCCTCCATCCAACCCAATTCACAATAAGGCATAATGAATAACCTGAATTAAGATAACTACTTGTTATCCAGAATGATCAGTGTCAATATTACTGACATATCTTGATCATGTGGAACAGAAATACACATGGAAAGTTATCAAGCCTCCAATGGATTAACTGCCACCACTTGAAAAATACAACATATTACATAGTGCTGACCAAGGCAGAAAGCCAGGATTCAAGACAAAACAATTTTTTAAACAAAGAATGACAAGGACTAATAGTCATTACTACCTGAAGAGTCAACTGTTTTCTTTTCCGAGTCCACTGATGACGCAGTTAATCAACTACACAATGAAACAAGTTATATGCTCTGTAAATCCCTAGATCAAACTGGGAGAAATGCAGCCAGCATGTCCATGGAACCGATCACTTCCTTTGACTGACTGAAACTGCATCTGCAACAGTGCCATTTTGCCCACATCACCATAGGTAAACACTGAAGCAGGCTGTCTGTGGAGACATTCACAGCCAGATGGACCTGAGCCACCTGCTCTCCTTGACCCTCCTGGGGGGTTGGACCAGACTATCTCTTAAGGTCCTGTGTGTGCTCAAAATCATTATGCAAAGGTAGATGTAAACACAACATAGATCTAACAGTGGTATTTTGGATGGAAAACCCTAAGTGAGAATGTCATCCACAGATAGATGTTTATACACCCAATTTCAAACAGAAACTAGTTTTGTTTAAAATATACTCAAAACTACTGAAAAACCTGTGCTAGAACATATAAGCACTGCATATTCCAAATCCTAAAAATATTGAAGACATGGCTTCAGGTATCCAAAAATACTTATTTCATCAGCCTTTGCTACCAATTATTCAAAAGCTGTGTTGCAAAAAGCAGCTGCTGCTTGCAGTTTTCTGGGTACAGTTTTGGTCACAGACCAAATTGTTGAAATGGACCAAACTAAGCAAGCTTCAGCAGTCTTCAGATACTAGCAGATTTTTCGAAAGTTTTGTAACTGTAAGTGTCCCCTTTTGTCTTGTACCTATCATCTCACAACCTTTATCAGTATTACATAGTGTTAAGGTCACTCAAGGACTACCAATGTCCACAGAAGTTTATGTTAATGACTGCACTTCATGTATCAATTTCCACAACTTTCTCTGGAAACAAATTCATGGAAGGCAGCAACAGCTGCCCCAGCCACAAATACAGTATTTCTTTCTTTTCTTGTTGGCTAAAGAGAGAAAAATTACCATGTTCTTTATTACCTCTTACTCAGTAGTTTCTACAAAAGTGGTTTCTTGCATATTCTATTTGAGCACATCCCCATTTACCCCATATTATTCTCTTCTGTGAGATATATACTACAAACACAAAATTAATAGCAACGTCATTCAGCTGTTGAACCTGCCTTTGCAGTCTACCATTCTACTCCTCTGCTGCTACTTCACTAGTTTCACAAGCTAAAATTAATCTCCTATACAAAGCTTTTAACATTTTTGGGTTGTGGCATCCCATACCCATTATCTTTCCCTTAGCTAACTTCTCCTAGAAATTGCTAAAACTTCAATTCATCACTCTTTCAGCTTTCATTATCATGAGTATCAAAGAGCTTCACCACCACTTGCTTCAAGGTTAACTTTGCAACAGATGTACAGCTTTGATCTCTTCTCAGACTGAAAAGTATATTGGAAGACAAACTACTCACATATAGGATCTGAAAATATCTCCCAACTGGTTGTATGTAGCTACAATAACTGCCCACTTGAAGAGATGTGAATCACTAAGCTTCCAACATTTCAAGCTGACAGCACTTTGAAGCACTACACTGCACTACAGAAGCATGAGTATCAAATCACTCAGATGTTAAACAACAGTTTGCAACTATCTACAGTCTTAAAATATATGTCTAACATACATGCACAAAAAGCTGCCTGCTGTTTCATCCCAGTTGTTTGACTTTGGTGTAGGCTTTCTTTGCTTAGCTGGAAGTGGTACTGAGATGGCACCTAAAATAGACCCGTAGAGACCAGGTCTAGCTGGATAAAGTCTAGTCCAAAAAGCTACTCTATTTAACAAAAGCTACTCAGTAGGTTTGGAATCTAATCCTGACAAAGGAAAAGATTTAGCAGGCAAAGATGAGCCAGGAACTTGAAAGCCAAGGACTAATGAGGAACCTGGAAAAGCTATTTGGGACAAGTTATCATTCAGAAGGCAAACACTGCTTTTTTCAGTGCTTCCAAGCTACAGAGAAGTTGTGCATGATACTTCACATGGTCTATTTGCAAATCAGCACAACCTAACATAAAACTAGACGGCCAGAAAAGTGATGTAATCAATGTAAATAAGTCTGGTTTTCTAACAAATAGTCAGATCTGATTTTGTAACAAAAGTTACAAGTTTGAATAACCAATAGCTATTTGCACTTTACACTACATGAACAATTGCAGCAGCCACAGAACTCCTTGATGATAATTACACATTATGAAAGTTTACATTAAATGGCTCAAGAACTTGCAAGTCCCATCAGTGCTAGCAGAGCTTTATAGTGTAAGGAGGCTTCCAGTTAAGATTCTGTGCTGAAAGATGAAAAGAGTCACTAATCAAAAGTTTTTGAATGCAAAATAATGTCATATTGAATGATCTGAGTCACATCGTTATTTTTTCCAACAGTCAAATTTAAACAAAATTACTTGAATCAATAGGATTTGCATTTATGTATGAATGCAAGACTTTGTTGTAGACAGAGTGTTCGGGATCTTACAATCAACCAAGCACAAACTTTACCTAAACATATCAAGAGTGTTCACCACTTCCCTCTACATGCTCAAAGAGCCCATCAGTCCTCTTCCGGCCATTTTAAATCTGGAGTTCATCTTTGTAGTTAGGCATTATAATGCAAAATTGCACCCAGCTATAAGGTTTCTATTTCAGTTTCTTCACAGAGAATCTGTGAGAGTGTCAGGATTTGCATGTATTAACAGACTAGGTGAACACCATTTAATGAGATTTGAAGTGCTAAACCTGTTAATCTCATTTTTCACGTTTAAAGGATAACTTGAATTTAATGTTTATTAAACACCTTCAAGTGAAGAAAATACTAATTCTACAAAGCCACGTGCATAGTGAAAAGGTAGGGCATTAGTCAACAACTAAGATCTGAAGCCATGTTAATGCCAAAGAGATAATATCCAGTCTCCACAGGGAAGCAATAAGTCATTGGAACAGCCTGCTGAGGAAAAGTGTGTTCTCAGTGGCTTTGTTAAAACTAGACACCTTAAGAAACATTATGCACAACTTAGGTTAATTACAAACACTGGCCAGATGTGTTTGAAAACAAGCCATAATTGCTATTTCTTACCTTTAAATTGCTAACTTAAAGTTGAACATTTGCAAGATGCACTTTGAGTCTCCCTTAAGTAACTGAAGGCAAACTACTCTTGTTTTAAAGACTTAACTAGTGATAAACATCAAAGGCAATACCCTAGGGAAGAACATGGATGCAAAATTCCAGTAAGCAAGAAGTGGACAGTACAGCCTATCATTTCCAATCTAATCAAAACCTTTTCCGTTAGCTACCTACATAATTTTAGAGGACCAGCTTGGCACAAGCTTAAACTAGTCCAGACTTCCTGAAACTGTATTACACCACTTGACCTTCAAGGTTAACCTCATTTTTGTCATGTCCTTTCTACTTGTCTCATACTATCTTCAGCTGATTACTTAAAGAAGGGTATGTATCCTGTGAGAAGATTCCTTGTTTTCCCCCATCCTGATATCATGCTGCATGGAAAAGAAACTTGGAATATGGGAAGAATGAAGATATTTCAACAGAATTATCTTGACCTCTTACAGAGTACCTCATATTCTGTCTGCGGACAGAACTATTTACAGGTAGCTGACACTCAAAGAAGCATTTAACAAAGTAGAACAACTTTCAATGCTGGAATATCTTTTTTATTCTCTGGAGAACAAAACCAGTTATGACTATGGTTAAAGAGTCAAACTTAAAAGACCCAATGCCAAGTTCTTTTAAATAAGAAGTTGGATGTGAATTAGTGATTTTTTTTCATCAATGATGCTCCAAAAACAACAGCTTTCTTCCCAACTTCTGCCTACTTCAGACACATAATTTAGGATACATTTGACTAAAATCCAATCATGCTTCTCTCTCACAGATCAGATAGGATTTGCCCAGTCCAATGTCATTCCCCCAGCCCAGCTGTAGGACATGTCTTAGGCAGGGAAAAAGACCATCTCCATGAACGGATCCTTTCTAATTCTATTGGGCAAACTGTATTTGAAGACAGAAAACATCCGTATGTACCTTCACTAGCTATAGTTACACATAACTGTTTAGTTTTTCTGCATGGATGTTCTAGAGCATGTTATGTAATGAATTTATCAGCTGTCTGTACCAAGATAAAAAGATTATTTGATTACACCAGCAGAAATAGCTTCTAATATTTCATTGAAAATATTTCCAATACACCTGGCAATTAATGTTTCTTAGTGATAAAAGATGTGGTGGAATTGCTAGTTAGAGATATGATGCCTTCTTTTGTTAATAAAACTGCCTTTATTAAAAAGCTCATTCTGCAGACAAAGCATTGCTAAGTTTCTTACTCAAAGGGCTCATTACTTGCTTTTAAGAATGGATGCATATCCCTCAATCCTTTGCAAAGAGCTTCAATTCTTACTCCAAAGAACTGATATTACCAGAGCATTTGACTTGACTGTTGGCCTTAAATCCAACACTCAATAGAAACAGAACGTTGATCCAAGAAGAAAATGTGCAATTACTTTACTGCCAAGCTCCATTTAACATTTCCGAGTATTTAGAAAATGCAGCCTCTTCTCTCTAGTTACGATCACTTGGAGGGAGAAAAGGGGTAAATTCGTATCTGTCCACAGTTGTGGGGTGCAGAAAAAAGTTGCAGGAATTGATGTATCTACAACTGCGTGTCATGAACAATGTCCTGCAAAAAGATTTATGGCACTCTTAGCTACTCATACTGTTTACAGCAGCCAAACAGGGCTTTCTGTGGTCAGACATGCACCACGGTGCTTATTTACATTGAGTTCTTAAGGTTATAGAGGATTTCAATACCTTTAGGTGTAAGTTATTCAGGGTAAATTACTAGTAAGGTCATTCACTAAAGTAAAAGCAAATTGGACAAAGTCCTCACTAAAATCCTCATGTAGGTTCTATGTGAAGCATTTTGTAACTTTGGAAATTAATTTAAACACAACAATTTGCAAGTGGTAATATGGTCATACAACTCTTCATACAAGGTTCTGAGCAACTTCTGGTTTCCCTTTGCATATCTCCTGACATCTCTAAAGGAGAAACAAAGAATATACTCCTGTTCTGGCATTTGTCTTTGGGCTCCTTTCCAGCTTGAGTAACATCCACATCTAGTCTGTATTCTGGCTAAAATAAGGTACTGAACTTCTTGACTTCTAGCTAACAAGAGTGCCTTAGAAGAAGGCACAGATCTAGTTAACACAGTAAGACCTCCTCAGTTCAAAAAGCCTTAGAAACTGAGATGATCTTTTTTTTTCCCCCCTTTCCCATTTGACATGTATTTCTAAGTCAGTCCACTTCCATGAAAGAGGTCCAGCAGATAGACTCTACCCAGTATTTAGCAAGCAAGATTCATTTCCCCCAGTGAAGGAACTGAGAGAACCCAAGGGGGATTCATAACATGTTATTCATTTAAAGTGCATGACACTTAAAATAACGTGGTGGGGTTTTCTGGTGGTTTTTTTTTGCCTAGAAAGCAGCAAATAGTATTTATCAGATCTCATAACTAAGGTTGGGAAGAGTCTTTTATACAGGCTTGTAAACTGAGTCATTGCTCATTGACATTAAATCTCATTAAGCTGTTTAGCTTAACCTATACCAAGTTTTCAACGCATTAGTCCAGGTGCAAGAGTCTAAATCAAATAATTGAACTCCTTTCCTTGACTTTATGCTCAACTGAACTGTGAACCCAAGAGTTCAGCTGGCACTAGGCCTTGAAAACAATGATCAAATGAGTTATGTGCCCAACTGTATCAAACACTGAAAACTAATATCTTGACTACAACAAATTTATTAAGTTTGCTGCTCCAAAAGACTACTTAAAAACCTTTTAAAAAGTCTAAGTTAACCAGAACACAAAACTTTTGTTCAAGATATTTAAATATAACTAAAAAAACCAATATATTTTGAGATGTAATATGTACACTGCCCTATTATTTTTTGGCTTCTGTTCTGTTTTCATGCAGTTATGCTATTCTGGCCTTATAGCATTAAGTATAAAACAGATTCACCTTCTGCATACCAGGAGTAAAGATGAGCTTTGCTGCATGAAAGCAGATAATGTAATGCTAAAACACCACAAATTACATATCTAACTGTAAATACTTGAGTGTACCTTTTATAAGATGGCATTTTAACTGCCTAGGAAGTGTAATTGTCCTTTTGACCAAATCAAACGCTGGTCTAAAACACATCTACAGGAAACACTGCTCCTTAAAGCCTGAAGTTTTAACAGTATCAACATTTTTGAGAGTATTAAGAAGATCTGATCAGATCTCTTCTACCATCTCTGAAAGAAAAAAAAAGTGTACTTAGTAACAGCAAGTAGAGATCATATCTACAACACCTGAGTATTCAATAAGACAGCAGATTGCTATGAGCTTATCTATCAGCGCAGACAATAAAAGGTCATAGCTTGTTTTACGTTTAAGGAAGAACACCTGTTAGAATTTATTCAGGTTAAATGGAACAAAATAAAGTACAGAAAGGACAAATCAATATTTGCATTTAGTTCCAGTTCACTGGTTTACATAAAACCCTAGTACTAGAGAAGACAATTCAAACTGCAAGCGCTTGGCCGAACTTTATCTTAAAGTTATTTGCATCTATTTTTGCCCACATCTAATATCCTTAAAACCTAGAAAAACTGTATTAAGAAGTCTATTTTCTATCTTTGAAATAAGTTTCACTTGTTAAGCTACTCTTTGATCTTAGAAAAGAGTAGCATTTAAAACAGTTATTTTCATTAATGTTGTTACCATTGTTATAAAACAAGCATTACATTTCCACTTTCTAAAACTGACTGGATGAAACACTGAATAAAGCATCTTCACTAATGTAACCTACTTGTTTTTAAAGTTAAGTATTACAAAATAAACTTTTCTTTCATTTATAAAACGCTGGAATGGCCTGACTATCATCTGCAGTTAATACAACCCCACTGTAGCCTTTTCATCACATTAACATTCACATTTAAGAAATACCCATCCATCTTCTACTTACACTAGGTTAGCCCAGGACAGCATATCAACACCTTCTCCACCTCTTTCCTATTAAGAAGGGGGAACATGACTCAAAGAACCCGACTGCAACAGCATGTTAATGATGACAAACCAAAGCAATCATTTACACAGGCCAACTCTTGTGTTCGGCACATCAGAAGATTAGTTTTAAGCATCAGCTATATTGCTTCTATTGATCAAAGTAAACTAGGAAAGAAAATCATGCAAAGTATTAAAAGTACTCAAAACATCAAGTATGAGTGGAATTTAATAAGTTTATAGAAACTGGGTTGGACTGACTTAAGCAACAAAGTCCGAGGAAATCAGACTATTTTAGTTTCTCTCACGAAAGTCAAGACTAATGAGCTTATCAATGCCATTAAGTATGTTCTCCCAGCAAACACCATCCAAGTCAAGAAGCTGTTAACAAGAAACAAAGATCTGTACAGCTTGGTCAAAGTGATCTCATTTTGAATGACAACAGATTCTGCTCTAAATTCTGCCAAAAATAGAGTGTTTCTAATTTTAATAGCCAAGACACAGCAGCTTAAATGTGAATTGAACAACTATATTTGTCAAAATATCAAAACACTTAAACTGCATTGTCTAAATATAGCAATCAAAGAAATGGATGACTGATTTAAGTACAGGGGAAGACAGGAGACAAATCCATGCCCCTTGGGAAATGCTATGAACCACCAGGAACAGGACTAACACACACAAACTAAATTTGAAGATAGTATAAATACAAGGGAACCACCTTGCAAAAGAGACCGTGGCCTAAGAGACTACCAACAAAGAACTAATAGTCCAGTTAATTCCACCAGTACAAAAGCAGTTTAAAATTAAATATTATCTTGTCCAATAACACAAGCAGGAAAAAACCTGAGGAGCTGTGTAGGATCATCTAGAAGCAGTCAAGAGCCAGGAGTTACAGAATACTGTAAGACGAGAATACAGGACAACTGCTACACACCAGATCAGTTACTGTGGGGTCAAAACCACGCTTTGGAGGTGCGTGGAGGCTGAAGGGATGGGTCAAACCTCACAGAAGTGAGGTGGTGTCATATCCCTCATGGCAGGGCCTGGAGCCCCCACAGGGAAGTCCCAGAGCAGCTGCCGGTCACAAACAGCCTGGGAAAAGTGTAAAACCCCATAGCTCCTGGAGCCCCTGACCTGGCTCGGATTGGCAGGGACAGTGAGAACACTGCCTGTTATCCTGGCCTGGAATCTCAGAGTGGTTGGGGTGGGGCAGGTCAGAGGCCCTGCCTGGGACTTTGGCCATAGAGACCAGAACAGGTAAAACTAGAGGTTTTGAGGTGCCACATGTCACAGTCGTGGCACCTGCATGTGTGAGAAGCCAGGTTGCCACAGAGTTTCAGCTATCTCTCCCTCGATGCTCCCTCTATTTCTTTTTCTTTACTCCTTTTCTTGATGCTTCCAGTGGCTCAGAGCTGGAGAGATTGGATTTGACTTAAGTGTGGTGAATTGGCTGAATATTGCCTTGGGTGTTGTAGATTAATATGCGCTGAGCTGGTGTTGTGGTGGAACATTTTGTCTAGCTTGTGTGAACCTTTTTGAACTTTTGCCAAATCCTATTATTTCCTCCCCTAAATTAATAAATAAACTCTCTGGAAACAAGTCCATGCCTTATTCTGGACATTTTCATAAGGTATTAAAGAACCCTATATATGTAAATATTAAAGTAACATTCTTAGCAAAGCCCATGAGTCCACAGCTCTGGGGCTGGAGAGTTACAACAACCATTTACCTTTTCCATCAATTAAGAAACACTACCAAGCATTTTATAAGTATATAAATGCGCATATAATACAACCTTCATACAGAGAAACTGAAAAGTTTGCCAGAGTAAGAACAATTGAAAGCCTGGGTCTGAAAAAATCTGGACAATTCTGAAGACCATAAATCTTTTGCTGAGATCAATTTTTTTTTAAACAAGAGACCAAAACAATCAATATAATTGATTGTGACCTTAAAGCGCAGTATCAGAATGCCTTGTGCAATTCACCCTGCTTCAAACTGAAAAAACTGTTTATATTCAGAGGGAAAGGAAGAGGAAAGGTAACATCGCAAAAAAACAAATCCAGCATGACGTCAGCTTGGTTTTTTTAATGAAACCAGGCTAAAATTCATTCACAGCTTTACTCAAGTTTCACAAATAAGCACCAAACAAAATGTCACCAGTCTCTCAAAAAAAAGAACAACTAAAAACCAAACCAACCAACCAAACAAAAAAATCAACATTAAGGCCTGCATAGATGGAAAGTCAATGAACACTTCAGAATTATCCATCTGCTTGCCAGTCACTACTCACAGCTTGAAAATATTCACAATATATCTTCTGCCCAAATAACTGGCCAAAAAGCAAAGGCTAATAACTCAGATAAGAAAGAGTTATACTTGACATTATAAAGAACAATAAATTAAGATGATCATAGGAAAATAGCTTCAGAGGTCTAGCTCCACTGGTATTCTTGCTCATGGAAGAGCAACAGATACAAAATGAGAAAAAAAAATTCATAATTCTCTTATCTGTAAAGTTCCACTGAGAATTTCAAGTTCCACCAATTTCATATCCTAGTTTTCCTGAGTACACTAAGAAATTTAATAGAATACTTGTCTGTACATTTCTATGACATACATAGACTGAAGTGACATTTCCTATGCTAAGCTATTCACCAGCTGGGATTTATTTTTAAGATCTTGTACATACACATTAAAGCAAATGAGAGATCTTAAAGTTAACTGGAATGCTTTGTTAGCCAAGGTTTTGACTATAAATAGTCATTTCTTCAAGTGACTCCAGTTTTAAGCAAGCTGTTTTTTGGACTTAGGTACAAATCAAAGCTTCGTATTAGACCAAAGGAAATGAAAGCTACGAAAAGAAACTGCGTTGCTTATTACAACTGCACCTATCACACTGGAAATACAAGAAATAAATGCATCTAACTTACCTTCAGGTGCATCTGCATCACAGTCTTTAGATACAAATGTCACATTCCGTGGCTGGCCATCAACTGTCTGATTACTCTGCATTATAAATATAGAAAATTAAGCCACCAGCAATGTTCTTCCATTGATAGTCCCCAAACCAAATACATTTCCAAATAAATTATTAATTTTATAGAAACTGCTTTGACAAAACCCTTACAATATTCAAAAGGATTGTTTTTTGAAAAGTATATGCAGAGTAAGCTGTAAATGGTAAAACATGAACATTTTTAAGTATGCTTTCACTTTTAAAGAAATATAGTTTGTGTTCTTTTTGAAGACTTATAAAAAACAAACTTCCTATCTGAAATTAAACCTTTTAACTGTCCATTAAATGAATATGAAAGTCAACTTTGGTGATAAAGACACTGCATAAACATTCAGCTTCCATAACGATACCAAATACAATTTACTTCTGGTCTAAAGGTCAGATGGTAATAAACAACATACTTAAACAGCCAGAGTGAAAAAATTATGCTGAAGTGAAAAACTTAGAACACAAATGCACCTGCTTAAGTGACCCAAATCTTTGGAAAACTAACCCTTTCAGAGACTACATGAACTCTTTACATACCACATTTTTGAACAATGCCAAAAATTTTAGCAGAGTCCAATGCAAATCCTTGGTACAATATTGATTTCTTCATATATTAATTCACTTTAAAGGGCATCATACCCTCATAGTTTCCCAAACAGAAAGCCCTCTAAAGAAATCAGTAAGGGTCAACACATCTTCTCCTTCAGACTGAAGAAAATATTCCTTAAAACATACCAGCAATCAGCCCAAGCTGGTACATAAAACTAAATGTTTCTCTGACAATTTGATTGAGAAAGTTTATCACTATTAAACAAATACAGTCTTCACTGTGAACATTCAAGACAAACAGCCAAGTGACTATCCCTTATGATAGCAGTTTATACATCCAGTTCATTTTGATTCATGCAAAAACAAAAGAGGTGTGGAGACAATTACTGCTTTAGAAAATATGGATCCAAAAGGAGTATGATTAGTCACAAGAATCAGGAGCTTAAGTGGAACCAAAAGCAGGAGGACAATGTGTAGATAGAAACAACAGGATAACAACAGAGGACATGAAATTTCAGTTATTCAGTGTACAGGACGCCTTCCAGCTGGCTGTTACCATTACAGCTCACACTGCTCAGAGAATGCTTCTTTCAAAGAACAGTATTGTACCTTGTACAATTACACAGGGCATACAAAAAAAACCCCACATATCAATCACAATCTGGCCATTTCAAAATTTTGTCTTCCCTATCTTTATTCACTGTAATATTTTAATAGTAGGGTTTTCCAAATACAACAATACCTAGACCTATGTTTCTCTGATAACATCTATGCTTTTTTTTCCAAGTCTTATATCACTGTTGTTCTCCATGAACACTCCTGTAATTTATGACATTTTTAGCACCAGTATTGCCAGACTAAAACACTAGTATTCTCTTATCCCACCTAGTCCAAGGCTGAAAGCCAAATGCATCAAGGACAAGCAGGAGACAAAACCAAATACAGTAACTCAGCGTGTGTGCTTTAAGAGCTGACACATTTTGGACACTTAAGAAAATAGTAAGCTATCACAAAAAGGGTTAGGTTACAGCCTGTTACGCCTATATAGTTTGCTCCTGCTTATATTCAGAATCAAGAACTTGAAAAGACCTATTTGTACACTTGGTCATTTAAGGGATACTTCTGGATTCCTGCTGCTGACAGTGAAGACACTCAGGGTCCTGCAATTTAGCTCCACTCCTAGGAATTATCTAGGTGATAGCTGAGGAAGGAAAGTGACTGTTGCTGCTCTGGGCCTTAACCAGGGAAAAGTATCAGTGTTGCTCATGGCAAATACTGGCATTTTAACTCCTGTCTGGGTCAGTCAAGTCTTAAAGTTTCACCAGCTACAAACATCAGCAAGCAGTGGTTTTTCTTTCAGACAAATACAAAATAACCCTTGGCCTTATTGAACAGAAATAGCAATTATACTTAAGTATAGGTAAAGTTATGCTTTTGCTTGAACACTGAGAAGGCGGTCTGGATGCGGACAGAACTCTGTGAAAGGTTATGAAGAGACAAAGCCGATTAGCAGATGTTTCAAATTGTCTTAAGAGGTGAAACCAAGCTATTCTTGGTGTTTGAAGAGCTATGAAAGTTGACCAAATCTCTACAAAGGGACTCAGTTGGTAAGGACACTATAAAAAAACAAAGCTTCCCACAGACAGCATAGCTAAAGACACTTCTGATGAACTGGCATCATGCTTTGACCACACCAGAGGTAAGAAACTTAATAAAGCTAGCAGCCCAGGTCTAGCTAATGTTAATTAGATTGCAAGAGATACACTTTTTTAAATGGATACATGTAGAAGGAAAAATCACAAGCACTTCAAAATTAAAAGTTCTTGTCAAGAGTAACAAAGGAAACAGTTCAAGATTTAAACAAGACTTTCACCTGTCTAATGCCTTACTATAGATTTTCGCTACAAATTAGTTTGACAGGTTACTAGATTGGGAATTATTGTGGAGCAAAGTAAAGGGGCAAGTGCTCCTTTTACACATTCTTTTTCTGTGAGCCACCAGATGGCTGATTTCAATTTGTCCTTACAATTCTTTTGCACCAAATACTCTGTTACCATTGTTTAAACTGAAAGAATTGATAGGGATAAATCACAGAATTTACTAAATAGTTGCAGCTGAAGGAGGCCAGTGGGTGTTTTGTTTTGTTTCTTTTAAAGCAGTGTGTTCTCCCAGAGGTACATCCTTCTAGAAATCTAACAGAAATATTTCAAATTCTCAAAGCAGCATACAGTTACTTCAATCTCATTTAAATCCGTTCTTTTAACCACTCTGGTTCAACCGCTTTGTCTGTGAAACTTAAATGCCAAACAGCACAGTAGGAGATCTTGACTTCACTGTGCCTGAATAAGCAGCCAGTTCATGACCTGGTCAGTTGCCTACATTGCAAGACCAGGTCTAATAAAGTCTACCCCTGTAGGATACCGGACCTTAATAGACAGCTGTCCATGAACCCTCAAGATACGTAACTTCGAACTTCCCTTAAACATGCAGTCTGCCTCTCAAACTAAGATGAAATACGGTTACACACCAGATCAGTGATTACTGGGTCAGAACCTGTGTGTGTGCAGGGGAAGGGCTGCCCAGAGCACACGGGCTGCAGCCACGTGGCCACGGGAGCCACATGGCTGGGCTGGCAGGCAAGGGAGGCCTGCTTGGTAACCCACCCACATCACACAGCCCAGAGACCCTGACTGGTTTGTTACACACCTCACTTTGGCTACAGGGGACAGTGGGTCAGAGTTCCCACCTGGGGGAGTGGCCACAATAGCCAAAGCAGATAAGGAGGCAGCACAAGGTGTCCATTGCGCCCTGGCCCTTCTCTTTGAAGCCATCAACACTGACCTTCTGAGCGGTAACTGTGTTTTTTCTCTCCTCTCTCTCCCTCTTTATTCTTTCTTCTCTACATCTCTCTTCCTTTATTCTTTTCTTCCTTTTGTGGGTAAATTAAACACTTATTTTCTGGTCAGTTATAAATACCTCACTGTAAGTTGCAGGAAGTTTATGTTTGCTGGGTGTAACGAAAGTTCCTTACTACAGCAATGCTTGTTAGTCCTGGTAACCTGCTGTAATGCTTTTGTGAAGTTGCATGTTTATTTCTGTAAAACCCTTTTTGCCAAAATGCCTCCTTTCTCACCAAATTAAAAGAAATCTCTTAAAAGAAAATGTGTAGTTTTTCTGTGGACATGAACTCAAGGTATCAAAGACCAAATCGCTTTACAAGGGTTTGTTGTGAGCAAAATCTCTTGAAGCCTGAAACTAAAGTGTGAACACCTGGTAAAGGCTGGGCCTTCAGACCAGGGTGTAACAAATACAGTAATTCAAGTCTTCAGGTACAGAAGATGAAAGATTGAAACCAAAACCTTGAAGTACACAAAAGCACAGTAACAAAAACAGGGACTAAATATTAACTGCTTAATTCTGTCGACTTGAGAGAGAAAAACTGCATGGGGTTTCATGAAGCTGAATAGTCCAAAAAGTGTCTGAAGTGTGATTAATCAGCACACACTTAGCTCCCTTCTGATTATTTTTTACTGTAACAACTTATCTTTATCAATCCTCAGAAATATGCACATCAAAACTATCATCTGTGGAATAACATTGATTTCGTTCTGTACACAGTCTTACACATTAAAAATAATCCTCACTGCAGTCACTCAGCAACCTAAGCATACCAGTACAAAAATCTAGTGGAAGCTAGCAACTTGTCTTATCAGAAAGAGTAAAGCAAAACTCAGTTTCACACTGTCTGAAGATGATCTAGAAATTAAGCTGTACAATACATAATACAATTAGTTTCTGGCTTATGTATTACCAACAGACCTACTAGCACTTAAAAAAAGCTGGCTACAAAAGTCTCTTCAAAACCTGAGAATTTTGGATGCAGCAAATTTAAACACAAAATAAAAAGAATTACATCTCACCTGTACTAGGTATTTCTGGCTTCCATACATTACATACTGTGGAGCAAGACTGTAAATCATGTAACTTGTATGGAGAACTATCAACAAAAGTATCATGCAGAGAAATAAGAGTGCTTGAGGTCGAGTTTTTCCTCGTCTGATTTTATAAAGCTAAAACCAGAAAACATTAATATTAACACAATGATTTTTTTTTTCTGAAGACATTTAAAAACCTCTTTAATTCAAATAACAGTTTTAATTCTACTGCCGGAAGTGGGAGGTTGCCAAAATGATCCTCTGGCAACTTAATTCCAGTGACTCAAAGCAGGTTTTCAGGGGAATTCACCTAAATTTCAAAGCACAGCTGTTTAAACAAATTAAGCAGTGGCTGTATTAACAGCCTAAAATATTTATACACCAGCAGTTAGTAGGAAGATTGAAATGGTGTCGCCTATGACCTATAACAAACTATGCCTTGGTTTGTCATAGAATGTCACGTCCTTTCGTCGAGGTGGGGTGTCATCTATGACTACATCCCTAATCAGATTTACAAACACAGGAAGGAGTTATGAGGGAGCATTCACAGGCTCTGAGGAAACTCTCAATATGCCACATGGTGGCATCTTGTCCATTTAACACTGCAGGGAGCAATCCCTCTTTGCTACCCTATAGATACCATACTATTCTGTAATCCCTAAGGGCTCAACTTGAGTACTATATTCAGGAAAAAAGCTGGCAGCTGAGGGGTTAATAACAGACCAAAACCAACAGCTAATCTCACAACTCATTGCAAAGACTGATGGTCATTGTTCACAATTTGGGGTGTCACCACATAAAAAGGCGAGTTTTAAAAGAAGAGTAGGCACCTAAGTAGAGAAATATTTAACCAAGTATCACAGGCACGATTGTCATGCTATTGGACACAAAGCTGCTTTTTCAAATAGGTTTTTTTTCCCAAATATATTATTTGCATAATATTTAGATATGCCATATCACTACTGTACTGTTTTATCTCTTATAAAGCTAAACTTACTTGTCACATAGATGACAAATCAAGCACTTTCGACTGCATGCACATTTCAGATTTTGACCATAAAATTGACTAATACTTCCAAGTATATCAGAATCATACAGCTTTAACTTAGAAAAGTCAGAAGCCAAAATGACAGTGATTAAATACCTGGAAAAGAATCTGACTGTACTGCTCAAACTAAAAAAATCAGTTTTGATCTGATAACTTAGGAATATGAAACACCTTCCAAAAGCAGTGAAAATTGCACAGTAGGCTCCTAACACTCATTAGACATACAGACAATGCTATTGGCAATAACACGTATTTAAGAAGCACTACATAAATATATTCAATATCACATTTGTTAAAATATCTGAGTATTAGAAACTAAACTCAGAAGTCATATTTACCCTTATCCAGAAGAACCATATACCCATATTTCGAATCCCTGCCATTGAAGTGAAGATAAAGTACATGACAATAGTTGTAATAAGAATGTAATCAAGTGGAAAAACCTAAAACAAGAACACAAGCAGTTAAAAAGACAAGAAAACAAGCTCTTCTCCCACTTATATCTAAATAAGTGGTTTCTACTTATAGCATCTGAGGTAGTAAAGAGTCCTATTTAAAAGTATTACATAGCTAGCTCCAAATATAGCTGACAGAGCTGGCTGCTAATAGAACTTAGACAATTCATTTGACAACTGAGCATTTTTCTTAATTTAAAACTTGTGCTAATTTTGAAGCATTATACATTTTTACACCAAAAAATGCTTAATTCTTTTAAATAGAAAGTCTCAGAATGGAAAGCCCACAGTGGCAACAATCATTTTAGAACTACACAGGCATTCTCTTTGTGACTGTTTTTCTGATATTTGCATACAAAACTTGATTTTTATACTTACATGAGTAACAGCTTGAGATAATACTGCTGCTGAACACTACTATTCTCAGTAAGCAGCAACTTTAGGTGTTCAATGGTTTTAAAAACCACAGGAAAGAAACACATTGTGCTGACCCATTGTACCAAGAACACCGGAATAACTCAACTAGGGGAGAATAAAGACTTGCTTATAGGCTTATATTAAAGCTTTTCTTTTTCTTAGTTTACCCATGAAAAACTAATTTCTACATGGACTTGTTGCCTTCCAGCTCTACTGAAGTTAACAGATGTTTTTTTGATATGTTAGGTTCATTTCAAAGACTAATGCCTTACTATAACATATATAACTGCACCAAGGAATATATCTTTCAAGATGCAATAAATATATTAAAAAGTAAACAAGTGCATTTACATCACTGAAGAGGGCTAAACTATTCAGTACACCAACAACTAGAATGTAGGTAGAAATTGGGACAAAGTTGCTTTTATTCAGTGCATAGTAACTACAAGTGCTTTCACTCTCCTCTGCCACTGTGTCCTCATCATATCAAAGTTAAGTTTCAAGAACAATCTTCCTTCCCCAAACTAGCTTCCATCCACCCAAGATTTTCATATCAGTAATTAATAACTAGAAATCAGTAAGCTGCCTCACTTGCACTGATGACATATTTGGACAAAGTTGTTTTAATGAATTACTTGGGGAGAAGTTTGCCTTTGACAGTTTAGCAGAAAATAGGGGAGCATCCTTACATATGTGTATCACCAATTTTTTACTTACTCTTTGAAGAACTGGTAGCAGCATATTCAATGGATTGGTCAGATTAGTTCCTAAGATTATAAATCCTGAGTCAAAACCAGCTGAATGCAGAGCTTTGTCCAAACTGCAATAATCAGAAAAACTGGTAAGTACTACAGTTCTTCAAAACCATTGTCTTCAGTTTAATCTAAAAGGGCAACTAAAGAAAAAAAAAAAAGTTGAACAAAGCCCAGAGACAAACAGCTTTGTAATATCTATATAGACCACATGCTTTGTTTTACCACACTCATTGCATTTGTTCCATCAAAGACACATCAATTTCCACATCTCCTCAGCATTCTAGCTTTTCCCTAGTTTGGGTAATAAAGCTTATTTGCCCAGCTTGAAAAATTAAAAACGCCAACATTTGAGACCTCTGGTTACTGTCAGTCTTCGTTGAAATCCACCATATTTGCAGCTAGCTATATTGCTTTCAATGCCATGAAACAATTACTATGTAATGCACATCATAATCTATTATGTCACTTACTGCAAGAATTTAAGCACCTGTTACCCAGCTAAGTACCTATGTGCATTAAGATTCGTTCAAGCAATCAGAATTCTGTAGTATTAACTCCCTTAACGTAAATCAATTTCTCTGCTGAATCAGAACAGTCTTCAGCAACATACAGTGAGCTCAAGCTGATCCATATTCTTCCTTCAATCTGTTTTAGCACATTTTGCTCAGTTTCAACATATACTTTTACAATGAGAAAAGCAGTACTACTTACAGAAACGTAAGGTGGAAAAGAAGTGGACTGACTCCTGAAGAAAACCATCCCGATTTTGATGCTTGAGGAGAATATAGGTAGTTTAAGTGCTTAAGGAAAATGCTGAAATGTACTTACTTCGACAAGAACAGAGAGACAGTGAAGAGCAGTGCCACAATGATGAAGAACACTCCCCACACAATCTAGAAGTAAAAATTAAAAGCAATTAAACTGAAAGCGCTTGCAGTTGATTCAAGAAATAAAGACTAGTCGAGGTTTCAGTAAGGGACTAATGAGCTTGGACCATTTCAGAGCTTAAACACATTTGAAACAGTAACTTTGTGGTAAATACTTGAGAGAAGGGCGAACAAAACTTTTATTATGTTGAACACAGTTTATGTCAAGTACATCTCATGCTCTAGTGCAATACACAAGCCTACCAGTTAGTCCAAAGTGTCATTAGGAAAACAGATTACATTAAATGAACACAGCATTTAGCAGAACACACAACCTGTACTCAGTGTATTACATGGAAAACCTAAATGACGTACATTGATTCAGGTTTATTTAAGGAAAAGAGATTGTTGCCTTCACCACCACACCTGTGTGCTCATCTTCCAATAGGAGGCAACCTGTGCACAGCTTACAAGGAATATCTCACCTTTCCCAAGTAAAAGCTCCCTTCTGCAGTGCTACTCCGAAACACAGTGACCAAATCACGTGGAGCAGATGACAAAAAAACTCAAGTAAACAAGTCCAAATATGAGGTCTTCATTAAAACAGGGGAAAGTGTTTTTATTATGCCTACCAAACATAGCACTTGAGCCAGGGATTTGTTCTCTAAGCTGTCCTCGAGCAGAACACCTCCTATTGTTTTTCCTGGGCTACAAGCTAGTTCAAGAAACCACTCTCCACTTCTTTTCTTTGGGGAGGTTAGGTGACGGCACACAGAAATGAGCCCAGATAGCAGACCCATGTAATTACAATTTCAACAGCTTCACTCTATTTTCCTAGAAAACCTAGTCATGCAATATGATCAGACAAGCATGCTGAGCTTCCTAAAACGTCTTCAGACTGCTAGACCTGAGACCTAGGCAGACTTATTTCCAAATTCTACATGCAGGAACACAATGCACAGTCTTCCACACGCATGAGGAAGTTTCACAGTTGAAATTATTTTATTGGCCTCAAAATTTTGGCATACAGCCAATGTAAGAAGGTTAAGAACTTTACTACAGCTTCTCATTAAAGATAATCAAAGTTACAATGCTATTATTGTTCATTAAGTTCTGAAGATAAACTTCCATTTGTGAACTCAAACAGTATTACAAAACAACGTCAATTTTGTAGGCCTTATTAGGTATAGATTTAAACACTAATATCAAGGTAGTGTATTAACTTGTGTATTTCCACTTAATTAAGTGTACTAAGATTTTATCTCTCCACAGAGAACTCCCACTAGATATTAGCTGTACAGAAAACAGATGTTCAAAACCAATTGAGGCCAAGAGTCTGAATCTTGCATTGCTTCATTACCTTCTGCCAGCTATGACCACTAGACCAGTATCCATATCCCCTGTGGAATGCGCTTGTCTTCTGAAGGGACCTCTAACACTTAGAAACAGATAAATGGTTGAAAAAAAGGCACTCTTTGCCCCATTTTAGACTCTCCTCCAGTCCTACTAAACACAAGATTGAAAACACTAATATCAAAAAAAACAAACAAACCAACAAACTTCATTCTACTTGAGTTCATCCCATGTGTCCACAGTACTACTAAAAGACTACTGAACCCTAAATTCTTTACAGTTAACATCAATCTATACTTACATAACTCCAAAGCATCAGCTGACTTAGGCCTTTCACAGAAGAGATCCTTGTGTTCTTGTCTAGATTTTACTCATACTTAACTAACTACAGACCAAACAACACTTCATTTCTAGCATATTAACCAACACTCACACTAACAGTCAAACTTACAAAATAATACTCAACAGACTGTCTAAGTTGCATCTGGTTAAGGGAAAGAGTAAGTACTGCCTTTTCCTTGCCCACCACATAAAGCCTAAAATGGGCTATAAAGAACACTACAGGACCTATGTACTCACTGTTCCCTTTTACTTGTCACCTATAGCAAAAGACAAATACACAATCTTATTGGGGCAATATGGTCCTGCTATTTACTAGCTTTAAACCAACTAGAGTATCTCCAAATAGTGTAGACAGACTTTGCCATGAAAATTTACAAAGTAATTTTGCTTTGTGTCACAGCATAAATGAGAAGGAATTCAAGCTCTTGAGAACATGATTACATGTTCAACTTTAGAGAAGAGGACAGCACTAAACCAAAACCTCTTGTTCCCACAACAGGGCTATTTATCAACTGATCCTGAAAAGCTTTTAGTACTAGACCATGTGAAAACAAAAGCCTGGGTTTCAGCAGAACACAGAGGAATTCAGAAAGGTCATTATTTTTTAAAAAAGGAACCTTTGAGCTGTATTAAGAGAAGCCTGTTTTCCAATGCAAGACAAACTTATTTCCTACTCCCTTGTCCTTTTCAAAGCAGTACCTCAATGCAACATGGAGCTGCATTACCTCCTCAACTGCAATCAGGCTGAACTATTCCACTGCCAGGCCATTTCCTGATATCCATCAACTACAAAACACAAACCCCATATCCACCAGTACTCAATCATTTGCTATAGGACATGTTTCAGAGCTGTTGCTTGCACTTACATCACTGATCACCTCGAAGTGTCTGCTTGGGTCTTCTAATCTACAGTCTGTTGTGCAAGCTAATATGCATACTGCTAACTGCCAACACAAAAGTGAACTATGTTTTTATGCATACTGCAAATATTGCCAAAATAATGAGCTATTCCCTAACCTCCCCAAAATAACTAGTATGACTTACACTGCTGTCTGAAATAAGGCCCTTGAGCATCTTAATAGAAAGCCTCTGCTAAGGCAAGTAATGACACAGCTAAGGCAGAAGACAGTAGGAACTGGTTTACTTAAAGCTTTGTTATACATATGAACCTGTGCAATTAAAAGATGTGGCTAAGCAAACAAGACACAAATGCCAATACAGGCATTTCTCAACAGTAAAAATGGAAGTATGCTGCTCATGGGTCATAATGGAAAGTTGAATCATGCTCCAGTTTACTATGTCAGATCAATTAATGGAGAAATAATTTAGAAGTATCAGAAATAATTTAGAACTATAAATTGGTTAGTGTATTTTTCCACCGCTACTGTACACAAACCAATAAGTCTTTTCTGACATTTTTCATGTTCTGCTTATATCATTTTCCCTGGCACCCCACTGCAAATTTCTAAACATTCCTCTAACCCTGCATCATCCTTGTTTGAGTTATTCAGAGAATTCTTTGCCTACTATCCCTGCTCCCAAATCTCAGTCAAGTTAAGCTATTTCAACTGTGGATAATTCCAAAGTGTTATTAAAGATAATCATGGAATTTCAGACTTCATTTATTCATTTATTTCAGACTTGTAAGCAGGAAGGATTCAGAAACAGGTAGTACTTGTTTAAAAGCCTCAAAAACAACTTCCAAAAATTGTTAATATTTGCCCTGTAGACAGGCAGGTTCAACAAAAGAAGTGCTGCTCCAGGCAGTGGAGCAGACATTACTCTCCCAGCCCATTAAGAGGACCACTCTGGAGCAGACAGCCACACTGAGTGCATGGAGAATCCCACACTAGAACAAGTGGGTATTTTCTGAAGGAAGCTGCAGCCTATAGAGATCCCACATGCTGAACTACAGCGCGTGGAGTAGACCCACACTAGAACAAAGTGTGAAGAGGACGCAGCAGCAGAACAGAAGCATTATGGACTGACAGCAACTCCCTAGTCTACATCCCTTCTGTGCCACAGAGTCAAGACAAAAGGAGCAAAGTTGAATCTTGGAAAGAGTGAGTGGGGATCTCTTCATGCAGATCTCGAAACAGAGCACCTGATTTTCTTATATTACTCAACTAAAGCGTGTCTTCAGTTTGTTCACAACTGTTGTGAAGTATCCCATGAAAATAGTGATGCAATGCTTCCAATTTACTATTGCTGAGTAGACTTCCATGTTTCACATGTTTCACAGTCTTGTTCACATACTGAACAAACACAGCTATGTGCTCTGCAGTTCGTTTTCCCTAAAATTTTTTTATAATTATCCCTAGAGTAATACCACAAGTCTCTTGCTGCTGAGCATATCAAATAAAAGCATCAGAAACCATAGTAAAGAAAAGAGGAAGCAGTTACATTTTGTAGAAAGAAATTAGACTAATTCAGCATTACTTGACAACTCCATGCTGGTCAAGACTCGTTTCTTTGGGATCTTCCGTATCTATTTCTTTCGACTAAACTGAAAAACTAACAGCTTAATCTTTGATTGTTTTACTCAAGGCTAAATCAAACTCAATCTCAAAACGCAATTTACTCCATGTCAAATAAAGTTTACTCTAGAAAAAAGTTTTGCCTTTGTTTAACAACAAATCACATGCTAATAGATACTTAGCAATAATAAAACAATTAAAGCAAGAACATTAGAGGAGACTATGCAAAGATAATTGGATTCCAGGAGTCTGAATGTAGACAGTAAATTAAGACTGTAAAAGACCTTGATGATGAACTCTTGAACATGTTATTCTGTTCTGTCAGTCCCAGTAAGAGTCTGCAACTCCCATAAACCTGACTATCCCAAACACAAAGCACAAATAGGGTTCTCTATCTAGGACTTGCTTCACAAGAAAAGGAATTTCTCTTGTAGTCCGAGAAGCAGTCACATTCTTGAACAGTAATATACATGTGACATTGAAGGTGAAAGTGTTGTAAAACAGTAAGCAAAGTCCCAAGATGCTTTCTACACTTGTACATTGAACAGAAGTATTACCTATGAATATTGAAAAGATTTTTGTCTTTTCATTAAAGCCACTAACTGAACGACTGACAAGTTAAATATTTGCGAAGACATCCCAAATGTTCCTAAAGCATCCATAAAGCAGTTCTGCAAGAGTTAAGATGCAATTAAGTGATAGACATTATTACCTTCACAGGACAGCTCTAGTCAAAGTAAACAAGTTGTCTAACATGCTTCATAGCACAACCCTAGTCTAAGTGAAGATCTGTCAGCAAAAATTATCCACCAGCAACTCTCCCTCAGTCTGCAATTCATGAGTCAACAATTCACAGTGACTGTCACAGTTTCTGAAAGAATAAAAAGCATTCAAACCACAAAAACAAGGAGACACTTGAATACCATCTTTACTGTAGGTCATAAGCTGATGATATTGTACTCTATCCTACAAGAGCACAATGGACTGTTAAAATCCCACAGACAAAAGATATGGACAATACATTTCTCAAATTTGAGCTTAATTTGAAGTTCTAGAAGCTACATAACCTATACTGAATATTTTTTCAATCAAAAAGAAGCACTCAAACTGCTAAAGTGAATATTACAGATATCTGTCCTTTCAAAAAACGGGCAAAGTTTACATTTGTAATGTATCATAAGATAAAAACACTAAGAATTTCACACTGCATGCTTTTGTTCAACTGCAATTTCAGCCTATTTCCACTGGAGCTCAGCATTAACAGTAGCAGTGACAGAGGAAATTGCTTATAGCCCACCCCCTCCCCTCAGTCTTCCCAAAAGCAGCCTAGAAAGTAATGCTAAAATTACTTTTTTTTAGAAAGTAATGCTAAAATTTCTTCCTACATCTAGTTGGCAAGAAATACTTTTATACAGCAATACCGTTCATAAAAGTACTAGTTTTTAAAAAGCAGGTATCTACTAAAAATCAAAGTCCTGAGATCAAAGAGAGACCAAGATAAAAGCTTTCCCCAGCAATCATCTCATTTGCATTGGTTAAGTATAACATTAAGTTCTATGCAGCTAGCTTACTATTGATCAAATAATTCCTTGGCAAGATGTTCATTCTATATGCATGTATTCTCAAACTATCCCTGACTTCTGCTGGATACACGTAATTGAGATTAACCTAAGCTAACTGACAGCTACAGAATTCTTCTTTCTCCCCATTTTCACATTCGATAAAAAAATAAGATATTCCAATTTTCTATGGTGGTAGCGCATTTCTATAGTACCTGAGCTAGGATTGCTTCATTTTCAGTCATAATCATAGTTGAGGCAAAGTAAAATGTTTTCCAAGAGTTCAAAAAGTGTTTGCTATAGGGTTGTCATTGTGTAGTGTAACAGTAAATAATTAAAAAAAAAAGCTGCTGATATTCAGGATGGTAACTGATAAACTTGACCTATGATTTATATGGGAAGAAGAAAGTTGAAAGGTAGTTTAAGTATCAAAAACTGAGAAAAATTTTTACCTTTAGAGGTCGGATAGCTTCACAGAACTTTGTCCACCAGCTTTTCTCAATAGACTCCAGATGCCTCTCTCTCCTTCGCAGTGTCCTTAATCTCTCTTCTAGTTGTTTTAAAGTCCGTCTATCCCTTGATGACAGAGGACGGCCATCTCTGCACTGCTTACCAAAAAACAGTGCAAGAGATCAAGAGTCAACAAATCAAGGAAATAGACTTGATAGCCAGTTAAATTACTTACAACAACTCTAAAGAATTTGTAGGATATAATTCACACATATATGATTTCTATACATATATATCAAGAGGATGGAGTGCAAAAGTCATAAGCTGCAAAAAAAATTCCCATTAGATGGAAGAAACTACTTTTCACAATGGAGACGTTGAACAGTTTTAACAGGATGGACAGTTTTCATGGCTAGAAATGCTTTAAGAGCACAGAAAGGATCTGAATAACCTGATGTAACATGAAAGGGGTCCTTGTTTTGTGTGGAGGGTTGAACATGGTGACTTTCAGACGTCTCTTCCTATCAAATACCATGATTAAGCATATATACCAAGTTTGGCATCTCTATTTTCTTTTTAGCATTCCACTAGATACTCAGCTATGTTTCTTGCACTTGCAAAGAGCAAGAAACACAGCTCAAAATGGCAGTATTACACCAGGAATTAGTTGAGTGTACCAGTTAGTTTGTTTGATAATTATGTTTAAAGAATGTACTTTAATTCTGAACCTTTAAACACTGTGTGGAAGCCATTGCACTCTTGCAACTTGAGTAGGACATCCTTAGATCTCAGTTAAATGTTAATAAGCAAAAGCAACAAAACAGGCATTAGGTAGTCAAACCAAAACTGTCTGCAACATTGATGCCAGTGTATTATACACCAATACTTAAAAATTCTTATATAGTAGGAAATGTACTAAAATTGTATTTTAAAATTTTGAAGTTCTTTATTCCTTTTTTCTCTTATTTTAAAAGAGCTTTCCTGCAGATAGTGTAACACTTTACACTCAAAGATAAAAAAAAGATATTTTAAATGAATTTCTCAGAAAGGTTACAAGAAAAAGACCACACTCTAGACATGTGTAACACTTCAACTGGAGATCCTAATGCACTTTTAAGAGGAACACATTCATCAGACTCTGTATAGCACCTCAGTGACTTAAAACTTTTTGACAAGAGTCAAGATCCCCATCTGCAGGTTCAAGCTTTAATTATTTAAGACTAACAAAATAAAGATGTCAGATGTACTAATAGCAGAAGACCATACTATATATCAATTTTTTCATTAAATAGCATATTTACATACTTCTAGTTTTTACTGCACATTACTCTCACTAACTCACTTTCTTCACAACTTAATGCAAATATAACTGAAGAACTAAGTTTCAAATTACAGAATGAGGTAGAAACCTGACCAAAATCCATAAAACAAGTAACATTAGTTTGTACAAAAGGGCATATTAGAATACAGATATAACTTAGTGACTTTCTACTTTGCAATCTTTTTCTTGGCTAGATTGAGCAACAAAACCAGTTGCATGCAAATTCTTGTAATCCAACAAGGTCTTCTATATAATAATCCATTTGTCACAGGTTTCTCATTTTTCTCATTCACTTGACTTACAGATGCCTCTGTTGTTGTACTCTGCACAAAACCAAAACTTGACAATTTAAACTGGGGGAGATTCCTTTTTAAATTTCATTATTCAACAACACTTCTAGAACACTGAAGTTGCCCACACCATGTAGAGAGGCAAGACCAATTCCCAAGGGAAGACTGCTGGAACAGTTTCAACACTGCTGAAGTCTGCTCTCACAGAGCACAAATGGACTGCCACGATGGAAGTGAGGTATCTTAACATCCCTTCCCCCTAGTCAAGACTGTAAAAACACTAGTCAAACCATTACGTGAAATGGGTTGAAAAAAAGGTTAGTAGATTTCCCCTACCATCTTGTACGTAAAGCAGAAATCCTACCCTCCTTTGGCTTGCACTCAAAAGTTGTTAAAGGTGTCTTGGTTACATCAGGCACAGAATTTCCATTAGTTGCAAAGCCATCACGGTGTTAACATCCTAGGGATGTTTAGCGTTCAGAACAGATTTCCATATGTATGTTTCTCATAAAGAAATTATTCATAACAGCAAGGTACATTAACTGGGAAGCAAGAATATCTGGGGCTGTTACTTATTCATATAGATGATTCATAGTTTGATGAATTTAGCTCATGGCAGCTCTATGTGGCAAGTATCCAGTGTTAACTACTCTACATTGAGTACGTATCAACAAATTGGATGCCATTTCTAGCAGCAGACTAAATGAGGTTAATATCTACAAAGCATCTCTTCCATCCAAGCAGGACTGGAGAAGTTTAACTTGTTGACACTATTATTAGCTAGACAGAAATAACTACTGCTGCAGAACTGACACAGAGCACCTAATCACTACTACACAAATCACCATGTTTGTTTCCAAATGACTCAAATAACTGCAAGCTATTCACTTCTGACTTGCTATTCTTTCTGGAACAAAAACAATACAGCATGACCATAAGCTAGTAAGTAAGAAAAAAATTAAAAAAGTGAGAACAGTGAAGACCATACCTTTGATTTAATCCTTAATAAATGTTGCTCCACTTCTTCAATATCTTCAGTGTTCTCTAAACGTTCATAAGCTGCACTGGTAGTTCCCTTAATCAAGTTTAAAGGCAAAGCTGACATACCATAAGCCTAAAATAAAAAGGAAACATGCATACTCAAATTCTCTGCCATATATTTTCATCTGATAAGGCTGCTGTGTGTTGTAACTAAAAGGTATCAGTACTGGGTGTTTTTTTCGTTCCCTCTACACACACTTACTAAGGCAATTATTTTCCTTGTTGAGCAAAACATAACAGACATGCTATGCAAATTCCAGTATCCCCCATTGTTCCAGTGGTACTTTAGTGTCTCATGATCACTTCAACAACAGTATGTGCTAAGACTTCATCTAAGCACAGTACCCTGAAGATTTATCAAAGCAGCTCTTGTTTTTTGTCAAATCACATAGCTTCCAAAACCTTAACTTTCCTACTTCAGACCAAAATCAAAACTTTGTGCAATACAGGAATTTCTAGATATGGCATTTAAATAGTTTTAGAAGCAAAGTACACACAATTTCTTTGCAGCAAATAGTCTTCAACTTACTTTAGAAATAAAATTGAGTAGAAAGTACCTGATTTGCGAAAACAATAAAATTCTGCAGTAAAAAGACAGCAGAAGCTAGGTGAATGCCTGAAGTCTGTTACATTCCAAGACTTCTTAGATACCCATTTACATCCATAAATTTTGCTGGCATTACTCCTCATTATAAACTCTAAATCATTCAAAGTATTTTGCCAGCTTCTACATTAACAGATTTTTTTCTACGTTAACCCAGATTTTTCCAATGCAAGGTCTGCAGGTTTTCCACTAACTTAAGAAAAAACAGGTATTTGAGACAAGGTAAAGAAGAAAATGTCACTATTTCCACCCTTCTGCTCTATGATTCTTATACATCAAGGCCAAGGTCAGAAGTTTCACCAGTTTAGAAACATTAGCCATAAGCTTGTTATTTGTTTACTGTGGATGATAGCCTGTTCTCGATGAAGACCTCAGCAGGAAGGTTCTTTTCTCTCTCGATCACAATTAACGTAAGCAATTTACTATAGTGCTTGGTATCTGAACATTAGGCAACTTTTGAAAACAGAACTGTTTAGGTTGGAAAAAGCCACTAAGACCATCAAGCCCAAGCCTTAACCTAACACTGCCAGGTCCACCACTAAACTATGTCCTGAAGTGCCACATCTACAAGTCTTTAAAATACCTGCAGAAATGGTAAAGAGCAGTTTTCTAGATTTTCACAGGAGTACCACTTCCTCTTTCAAGCACAGCTTTACATTTCATACCGAGAATAGATTTAACACAAATGCTAGTGTGTTAAAAATGTCACCTTACATGCTGTCAGATCACATGAGCTTTGTTTCCACAAGGCATGATTCAACCTGGTTACTTAGACATAATAAGGTCTCATGCATTTCACTCAAAGCAAGACACCATCCATTTTCTGACTGTATTTTTCAGTATGTCATATACCCCACTACCAACACCCATTTCTAGGCCCATTTAACCAAGAGGTCTTATTTACTATTACTGTAGCTCAAATCCACATTAACTCTTTAAATTGATAACCATTTAAGATCTGACAGAGCCCACAAACTTCAGTTTGACTGTGCAAGCAATAATTTTCCAGGATTTCAATAAAAATTCTGCTAAATATAAGGTTAGTAAAGTATGAAACAGAAGTTGAGCAAGTCTGACAGCCTTGCTGATTTACAGTGGAATTAGTTTTCTTATGTTTACAGTAACTATTACCAGTAAATTGTTGCAACAGTGTCAGGTAAGCTCAATAGACAGCATGTGTCAATAAGTTGCAAACCCAAGGAAACGATGGCAACTGATAAATCACTTCAAAACATTTAAGTAAGTGTGTGGGAGAAAAGTATTTTCCCTCAAATATTTCCTGAAGTATGTATTAGCAAAGAACCCATTCCTCTGGAGCTTTGATAGTTTGCTCTACTTGACTTTTTTGCATAGCTACACAGTACTAGAATTCAGTTTACAATAGGCTCGTAGAGGAAGAGGTAGACTATTAGATATCTGCTCAGCATTTCAGAACTTCAGAGCTGATAGTCTCATTTGTAACCCAAAAACACAGCTAAAAAAGGTACTTGCAGCACTGTTCGCAGTCTTCCAAATAAACTCCCCTTTTTTTAATCTACAAAAGGTAACTGACAATTTCAGTTCTAATGTTAAAGCTTTGCACTGTAGATGCTATATATGGAAAAGACATCTTTTATCACAGGCCAGGGATAGAAATAATTTCATGCTTTCCAAGACATTCTTGAGATTCTGATTTGAGCACAGTAATACAGCAACAGGAAGGCCTACTTAGAAGATGAAGTATTTTAGATAAGGAAAAAAATTTAACTTATGTTGCACTTCACAACTCTCTCTATAAGCATGTTGCAGGTCTCCCTTCAGAGTATCTCCTTGAAGAGCGTTAAGCTCTTTGCCACCTACATGAGCTAAAAAGCACTCTCCCCCCATTTCTCTTCTCTAGGCCAAAGAAAGAATTTCTTCAACCTTTATTCATGGGTTGCTCTCTGCAACTCTGTAATCACTTGGACAAACCTCCACTGGACCCTCTACAGTTTTCAATAACCAGACACAATATTCCCAGTTGTGGCTTTGGAAGTATCAAGTACAATGAAATAATAGCTACAATGCAAGCCCAAGACACTGCTTGCCTTTCTGCTGCAGGGCACACTGCTCGATTATACTCAGCTTACTATTCACTAGGACTTCCAGGTCCTTTCCAGCAGAGCCATCCTCCAGCTGGTCAGACCTGAGCACAAACTGCTGCTTGGAATTAACCCATTCCAAGAGAAGGCCTTAGGATCTGTTAAACCTGAAGTCAATCTTTCCTGTCAGTGTTCCTATGGTGGCTCCTCATTCTGTTTTATCTACTTCTCCCAGCTGGAAATCATTCTTAAAAATATACGTCTACTCAACCCAATTATCCATATGACTTCTAAGGACTGAATAGTTTTGGGCCTATACTGAACCCAAATAGCTCACTCAGGTTAGCTATTATCCTAACTCTAGAATTTGGGGGAAAGTATAAACACCATCCAATATCATAACTAGAATGCAGACTACAACTGAACTGAGGTCCCTCTGTGGAAGCTAAAACACTTCCAGCCAGAGCCAAAGGCATTCAGTATGCAGAAAGGCATACAAGGGATTACTATGACAATAGGCCTAAACAATTTTACAAACCTCAGCTTAGAAGCAATTAGATTTCACCACTGAGAAGAGGCTTCCACCTGTTCTTCAAACAGCTACCATCAATTAACTTGTCAAGTATTGACTCAACAGAAATAGTTAAGAATTAAAATTCAGAGCTTTAAATCTTTTAAGTCTCTACAAAGCAAAATAAAACTCAAAGTGATGCATTGTTTGGCTGTTTTTGCAGATGTGAATTATATACTTGAACATCAAGCTTGCTATAGTGATAAAGGCAGCCTAAGCTCCTTCCTTGAATACAAAAGATGATAATAGTGAGATGATTATGCAAGTAAGCCTCCCATCATCAGTGTGGGAAAAAGACACACTGGTTCTTCAAGACAATATATAGAATGAAGGACAGAGAGATGAGTCATCTCATGTGATGTGTCACAGGTCTGAGCAGAAGCTATATTAGCTCATTTTCAGGGCTGCATTTCCCTTCAGGCTGATATAGAAGTTCAAGGCTGCCCTGGACAAAGTTTTAATCCTGTGGGTTAGTACAAGTGTTAAATTATTCATGGATTCTTATTTTGGGCATCTGCAACTTGACAAGCAAGCAATGTATTGAAGAAAGCACAGGAAAACCAAAGCCGTAACACTAAAACCAAGAGATAATTCAGTTCTGAAACAAATTGTAGATTCAAAGTCTGGAATATGAATAAAAACAGATCAAAAGAGTCTTTAAAGTAGTTAAGACAATTTATATACGTGAATTTAGATAAAACATGTAATTAATTCTTGACATACTTACACTATCGAAGCAAGTTTCCAGGACTTATTTTTAGACATCCTTTACCTAGAAGTGTTAAGTCAGGTAAGAGACACTGCACCAAAGAATAAAAACATCCAAATTTATACTGCAATTGCCTGTATAGTCATGTGTTTTTTTTCTCACAATGTAGGTTCTTCAAATGAACAAAAGTACTAAATACTAATTGTGCAGGCTGGTATTCAATAATACATGCTGCAAGGATAGGTCTGCAAAGCCTCAGGCTGCTATCTCTGCTGTTACTGGATGTCTGATCAGCTTCCTTGAAACTACATTTTAGAGTAGAAAAAAAAATCTAAATTTATAGTTAAACCAACTTATTTTAGAGACTATTTTCCTCTCCTGAATTACCACAAGTGATATATATAAGAGATGACCCCCTCTCAGTTAGCTTAAGGGCTGGAAAGCCAAATAGTAGAGGTCACTACCCAGCAAGTACAAGTTCAAGGTATCATTCATGAGCAGCTGTCTCATTCTCATTTGAGTTTCTGCCCACAGGCAATAACAGATAACAACTCTAGAAGGAAAAAGTTCATAATTATACTTCATGGATTTCTTGAAGAAGGTGGCCTTTCAGGGAAAAAACAGAACAACTTAGAGCAACGGAAAACTGTGCTTACCAACCCCATTAGAAGAACAGCCTAAACAAAGCACTTGAGACTTCTGCCTTATTTGTTATTCACTGAAGTGGTAGCTGGGTTTAAGACAGCAATTTGTCAGTAAAGCCTGTAACTCACATGAACACAACAACTAGTTCAGTACCATTATGCAGTTTTCAGTAGGCACTGAAGAGCAGTCAGAAACGCTCTCTAGCAGTTCTCTCAGCATGCCACTGAACCCAAATACACTCCATGCTCCAGACAGAGCATTAAAACACCTCATGAGAAATTAGATGAGCGTTGGTTGCAATTTCCTTAATCTTTACTTCTCCCGTGTCCCTTTCCTTCCCATCCATTTGCAGCAGATTCAACTGTTCTATCACCCCACAGTTAAGATTTAGAAGGAACTGGTGTTCTGATCCTTGGACTCAGCATGGCACAACACTTCAGATTTGCCAAACTCCCATAACCCATGGCTAGATAAGGGAGTAAGTGCCTGCTATGTTAACAGTCACAGAAACCAGAACACAAGTGAACAAGTTGTAAAATCATTTTTTGCTGAAGTTATGCCATGCAACTACATCAGGGCTAATCCCTTTTGTATTAAAAAGATCCAGAAAGCTTTTCCACTGCAAACCATAACCCCTAGTTTAAGGAGTTTCACCTCAAAGAACTAAGGTGGGAACACCTACTTATCAACCATATCAGCCATAGCCCAGAAATCAGTTACAAGGAACACAGCAAAAACACATTGAAATTAATATAGCAGATTACTTTAGGAAGGAGTTAAATGAGTTACAGCTAATTTTGAATGCCTGTTGCAAAAAGCCTGAAACCACCAAGCATTATACTTTAATTAGAAGTTGTTTGTGTTTTATTTTCTACATCTGCTATGTTCAGCTAATAAGATATGTTCATATGATTAACTTGTGGCTCAAACAGGATAATTTCTCCTTGTTAGAGATCAAACAGAATATGTAAGTTGTTTCTGATCAGCTTGGTACACAACCAGAACTGTAAAATGAATATAGCTTAACTTTTTCTGATTAAATATATTTAAGAATTAACCTTGTGATGTCAATGTATTTATCAAAAACTACTTGCATAGCATAGAAGAAAGACTTCCCATTCAATTTCTTTTTAGAGGTCTATATATCATGAATGTGGCTTTAAAGTGGCTATCACCGAGATATTTTAAAAGATGTATATCTAATCTCGGACAAGAAGTGTAGAAATTAATATTGACAAACATTTCTTGCACGACACTGCCCTCTAGTGAAGGTACATGAAAAAGCCAAAGAAAAAAGGAATTGCAGGTATAAAAGGCATGAAAAACGTTCACAACTTTAAAGACAAATATTCAATTTCCTGTTTTCTCACAATAGCTTGTTTAAATGCTTCACCTGAAAGTGTGACTATGAAAGACAAAATATTCAATTCTATCAGCTAGAGTGTGATAAAAATGCATCTATTCAAGCTGAAAACAGTTAAACTCTAGTGCAATGTAGCATTTAAGAAATACAGTCAAGTGTGTGTTAATTTGCTTCAATACAAATGTCCCAGGAAATAAACAAAACCCCATTTAAAGAATATTTTGGTATAGAAGAGTTTTTTCTATATTTGTATCCTAATTAGCTTTTTGTTTGAATAATGTTAAACATGAAGGAAGTGACATGACACCTTTTATTCCTCAGCAAGCGACACAGTTGAGTTGCTTATACTGAACACTGTTTTACATGGATACAATGCACTGCTGTCCGCACTGCTTCTGACAGAGCGGGTAAATCAGCCTCATTAAGTGGTCTCAAGTGAGGTGCACTCTCAGGTGTCATACCAAAACAGGCAACACTGAGCTTGGGTAAGAGAAACTGGGACTCCGCCTTTATCGAAACTGTACCTTCTCTGTGCAGCTTGACTGCACAGTTCTCCTGAAAAGTAATCTAACTTCACAAGTGATTGTCATCTGCTTTCTCACATTAAAGCCATCTGTCGCTATCTCTGGCTATCTACTCATACTACCAATCAAAGACAACAACTGGAATTTAAGAATCTTATTTCTAGAACATCACTAACCATGGTAAATAGTGACAGCAGTTCACATATCTTCAACTTGTGAGGGGTTAGGGAGAAAGCCTAGTACATACATCTGAAGATGGCAGACAATTTCATGGACAGTTGGGTATTTGCTTATGTTTAATAATTCATGCCATACAGCTTGGAAAATCATTCAATGTTATCCAGTAAAACCTCTGCTCTTTCATAGGAAGTTTTAGCATCCAATCTTCAGCCGCTATGACAGCACAATTTTTTTTGAGTAACATTGCTATAAAAACATTTCAAAGCATGAAACAGTCTGACAAACAGAATAGCTATGTTCAGTATGGCACTTCTTGTACAATCTTTTGTACATAACACGAACCTTGCATTAAGCACGTATTTATCCATTTCTCTACTATTCACCCCTATGATCTCTTGCTACACACTCACCTACATTTCTCATAATAATCTTTTCTCTCCAACATAGTAGTGAGAGAGCCTTGCAATGTGTTTGTAAATGCCTCTACACTATAATTGTTCTACTACACAAAATGAACTTGTGTGTGCTGGACAAAACGTCGGTAAAAAAGGTAACTCTGCTTTAGTTGTAATACAGACCATAACTTTTACCTAGCTGCCACCTTCTGTATTGCTCCATTAGGCTTGGAAAAGGATTAACAACCAAAAGATTAATCTCCTTTCAAGCTGCAATTCTGCTACCAGCTATTTACCAGTTTAATATCTATGGTTCTCCAAGAGAGCAGTAGGAATCAGGCAGTTAAAACAATAGTCAAATATTTTAGTTATTTACTACTTCATGGAAAGGTGAATGTAATGAAATAATTACATTTCTTTTGTATTTCAGAATCGACATTGTAGTGATTAAGTAGTAATGAATGAATACTACTAACTTAGGAATTTCTGAATAGCTGTTTTATGTCTTTTTAAAAGAACATCACTAGAGAAAAACAGCTTCTAAGGTTAGACAGATAGCCGGTTTTAAGCTCTTTGGCTGTTAAGTCAACTGTAGAAAAGTAAATCATGCTCTGGACAAAATTTAGGTGCAAAAAGGTCATTACATTTGTGAGTAGACAAACTAAGTTTTTCAAGATTTCCTCTTTCAGGACAGAGAAAATATCATCACTTTACCATTCTTTAAAAAAAATCAAATAATGCTTATTAAATGTTTGGAGAAATTACAAAGCCAATTATAATCATCCTTTAAGGATATGCTAAATGAGATGCACAAGATCACTCAAAAAAAAAAAAAACAAAAACAATCTCCCTATGATTGTGTAAGTTATTCTGCCTTGAATTCAAATAGCAATCTGGAGCCAACAACTATTGTATTAACACCTAAGGCAATGTAGAACCATTTCAATGCAGAACACATTAAAGAATAGATGCAAACTATATCATCTTCAAAATTGCTTCAAACTCCCCCCACAGCTAAAACCAGTACAGCACTCCAGGCCTAATTTGTCATTTTCTTGTTACTACTCCACATTTATGGACTTCTGATAAGGTAAGAAACATGTCAAGTACAAGCAAGACGTCTGCTGTAACTTATACACTACTATCAAAATGTTTAGCCTCATGCTAAGCACCCCTCAGCTTGCTTTGCAACCAAGTGTTAGAGAAGCTGTTTTTCCTATTAGAAAGCCAGCATTACTGAAGAAAGGTTTGACTCCAAAACCACACAGCTCACAGCCAGACACTGTCATAGGCCCAGGGGAGTCAGTCACCACTTTCTGCAGAACTGTCCCAAATGTCATCACACAGGAAGCTAAACAGAACAAACCAATTTATTTCCAATTTAAAGTGTGGAGTTAAAATCCTCTCTCTAAACACTCCTTTTACTCCTCAATCATCTTCCTCGCATCTCATTTATATTCTCCTTTGAATGACATGGTGTTAAGAAATACCATACAATATTTAATTTGCTCTTTTATTCAAATATTAACTGTTGACTCCTGAAGATATTGCATAGCGAGCATGAAACTTGAATTAAAATCTAAATATAGGAATTCTTGCTTTTAACCAAGAGCACCTGCAAAAACACAATCTTCTGTATTAAGTTTTCACTGAAAGCAGTTTTGAGATTTCTCCTTGACCTTCCCAGGGAGAAGCAGATTTTACATTAACCCCTTAAGCTGGTAATTTTCATGTTAGTACCAGCCCAGTGATTCACCTTCAGGGATGAGATGCTTTCAAGATCAATATTTATTACTGATCCCTCCCCAGATTCTTAACTAGCATTTCACCAGAATTGAGGAGTTCAAGAACTTTTCATACTAATTAAGTTTTATTTCTTTAGCAACTTCAGTTTTAACAGTCTATTTCATACCATCCCACTCAGATGCTGGGGAAAAGCTCAAACAAAAACAAGCAAACTCTGCATTCCCCTCAAACTACAACAAAAGCTCTTTTCTATATGTATCACTAGATCAAATTTAGTGTGATTTTGATGTTTGAAGCCCTAAGAAAAGGGAACCCAGCAAGCTAATATAATGACAACCACATCAAACTGTAGTGTTATCTACCTTTCTATCATAGTCAGTAACCTAAGTCTTCAGTTGTCAGGAACTTTGAAGCTTTGTGCTGGAGCAATGTGTTGTTGCCCATTTGTCACCTTCCCCCCCCCCAAAATCCCAACATACCAAATGTTACAATACAGCATGGTCTGATAAGAAGTCTGTCCTTTGTTACATTAGTAGGTCACCATGTACTTCAGAGAAATACATCAAATCAACATGGGCCTTCAGAGAAGCCCAGAACACTGGACTGACGCTTAAAAAATAGATTTTTAACTGGATTAGTCATTGGGGTAAATTTGCTAGTTCCATACTTTAAACTGCAGCCATTTACAATCTAAAAAACATCCCACTGCATCCCTCCTCCTGTGGAAGAAGGAGAATATGCTTTCACAGAGAAAGCCTAGAAGCATACACATGCTAAACTGAGCTTTTGCTCTCAGTTTCCACTCAAATTCAAGGCTACCTGCTGACAGTGCCAAAGCCTTTTTTACCCTTCAACTTTCCACAGTATTGTATATTACCACATGTCATGGGTTTCTCTGATTAGAGGTTTTTTTTTAAGAGAAAGATTGGCTTCTGTTGGAAGCCTCTGGAAGTTTCCCTCCATCCTATAGAGCAGAGCCAATGAGGGCCAGCTCCGAGGAAAACTTCCTGCTTTTGAACCATTAAGTTACGCCCCTGCGTGAAAACATATTTAAGAAGCTGTTGCGCAGTTAAAAAGGGGCAGCCATGGATTAACAACATCACAACGCAGACATCAAGGTCAGTGCAGGAGGAGAAGAGGAGAAGGAGGGGGAGGGACCCCACGGATCAGGGAGAGGACTTAAAACTATTATTCCCTGACTACGTTGGTGATGACCATGGTGATTACGAGCTGTCCCCTCGAAGCCCATGGAATCCATTGGGGTGCAAAGACCCCCCTGCCGGAGCAGGGGGAGGCATGAAAGAGGCTGTCGCTTAGCAGGAGGCCCCCAAGGTGGAGTGGTGCCCTGCAAAGATTTGCGACCAAGACCCACGGAGGGAGAAGCCCATCCTTAGCAGAGGGCCCCAAGGTGGAGCGGAGTCCAGCAAAGATCTGCGACCGAGACCCACGGAGGGAGAAGCCCACGCTTAGCAGGAGGCCCCCGAGGTAGAGTGGAGTCTTGCAAGGTTTTGCGGCCGAGACCCACAGAGGGAGAAGCCCACGCCTAAGCAGGTACAGCCAGTTTTTTTCATGAGAGACTGCACCCCATGGAATGACCCACGAGAGAGCAGAGGATCGCTTTCTCGTGGCGGGGACCCCACGGAACACAAGGGAAGGACTCAGAGTTATAATTCCCCTGTGACTGTGGTGATGACTGTGGTGAAGCGAGCTGTCCCCTTTGCAGCCCACAGGAAAGCCCCCTGAAATAGAACTGGTGCTTAAGTCTTGGACTTACATCTGCGAATGGCTGACCCAACAACAACTGACTGTAAACCTTCCACTCCCCGACCCCAACACCATCAGGGGAAGAAGGGGGGCATGGACAGACCAAGGGGTGGTGGTGTAAAAGTGCTTACTAACCTGTTTCTGTTTCTTATTTTTAGTTTTAGTTTGTTAGTAATAAATTAAGCATTATTCTAAGTTCTGCTTTGCCCGTGGTATTAATCAAAGCTCCTCTTTCGGTTGTTATCTCTAGTCGTAATTCCTAGCTGATTTTCTTTTCCCTTCCTCTGGAAGGTGAAAAGTGTGGGGGGAGAAAGGCCTTGAAACAGTTTTGCTGGACACTAAGCATTTATCGGGGAGTCAAACCACCACACCACAATACAGAAATTCAATTTCAGAGCAGCTATAATCTAATTCCTCAAACTGAAGGCCACACAAAGCAGTACTGTTAACATACGTTTAGCTAATTGTAGAGTGGATAAATTGCACTGCCAGGGACTTAAATAGAATCACTTGATTCATCTGTTTCATGGTACACTTCCATAAATAACACTGTAAGATGAAATCAGTCAACTGCAGTCACAGTATTCCTATTTATTTTTAGTATTTTGTGTTATAGCAGGCATTCAAAGTAAAGCCATTTTTAATTAGGTATGAAAGGATTTGCTAACGTATCAATTATTACAATGCCACCTTTATTAGATTTTAATTTAGAATAGATTTTTTTTCCTTCAATGTGGATATGAGTATACAGAATACCAGAGACATCTGGCCTTAACTTTCCTTTAACAATACAATTGCAACACTGGCACTGAAACAGGCTGAGTTTATGCAGAAGTCAGGGACATCAAAAAAATTTCAGTTATGCCTGTACCACAAATCCTCAACTCTTCACTGACATAAACCAAAGATCTGAGATCACCTCTGTCCAGAGACACAGGAACTCAGATACATACATTGTGTCCCCATCTATTCTTTTTTCCATCATCTGCTAAGCATCTATGGAAAACTTTGAAATAGTCGCTTTTGCTCTTGTATTCACTTCTATATAATAGTATTCTCTGTCCACACCTTTTAAAAAAATAAATCTACAACTAATGATCAAAGAGTGGTTTGATGACTAAGCACAAAGACCTTTGGAAACTGGGATAAAAAATTTGATAAGCATGCAGAACAGTATCTGAAAAGCACAGGGTTTTCAGACATGTAACTACTTACATATCAGATATCTAAAGCCAGAGGCAAGCATTACAGACAATGCCTCACAGGCTTGCCTATGCACTGGTGTCTGTATCATCTAGAGGCAAGTTTCATACCAGGCTAACACAGCAAAAAAAACCTACAATACAAAGAAGTGGGAAGTTACCAAGATAAAGACAGTTACTTCCTTCCAGAATCATTCTTCCCCTCCGAAGGGGAGGGAGCGCAGTAATCCAAACTAGGAAAGACAGAGACTATCCTCTGGGCCAAGCTCTCCCTTAGACTTAGGGAAGTGCCACAGCCCGTTAACTTTTCACCATTGAACTAACTTCTGCATTATGTCATACCACTGGGAGAAGTCCAGCCCACAACACAAACTGGAAGGCAGGTACATGGCATCCACATGCTATCAAGGTCACACTCAATTCGCTCTTCAGACCATGGGAATAGCATTGCTCATGCTTTTAAGAATGGAAATCACATGGAAGCCTGATCATCACTGACAGTGGTCAAGGTATTACGAAAACACTAGAGCATAAAAAACTCTACTCCTGCTCCAACTCTGAGAACAGACCTTCTAATAGGTGGTTTTCACTGTCTGTCACATTTGTACTTCAGTCCACCCATATATCAAAACCAGCTCACTGTTTCAGCATAAGATTCTACAATTACTTACAAACAATGACAAAAAAAATCAAGAGGTCAGTAACAGCCCTCTCCTTTGTGAGCACATCCCCAAAACTTCTAAAAAATAGCTCCTCCATTTCTCCCACCCTGCCTTAATGCCTGCCTGCTGTAAAACTGAAGGGATAGTTTCAGAAGGACAAAATGCAGCAGTTAAAAACAAAGGAAAACATAATTTCATGCTCCAGGCATTTGCTTGCATAGCTCAGTTGACATTTTCAAAGGAACAAATTAGTCTGAAGTCTTAGTAAATAAGGCATTCAGACAAGACTTAGTTCTCATGCTTGATATTTCACCTCATTTATGACTCAATGTATTTAGGACTTAGACAATACTAAGGCTAAGGGAACAACATTGAAGACCAAGGTATTGTCTTATCTGAGAAAACACACAGACAACACAGAACACTGAAGTTATTGAACACTGATGGAAGGCACATACTTCCACATTCAGCTACTGTTGAGGACAGAAGTATATCTTAATGCTCGGCTGAATGGTGCCTACAACCAATCTGCTTTCAAAAATAAATAACACTGGAAGTAGAAAATATTAGCAATAAATTGAAAAGACCTCCAAGAATGAGGAAATCATTAAGACTGGGAAAGACCTCCAATATCAAGTCCAACCTTTGATCACATACCACCACACCACTAAACCAGAGCATGAAGTGCCACATCTACACATACTTTGCATTTTTCTTATATATTGTTTACATTTCAGTCAGCAATAAATTTGTTTTATTTTCACAATTTCACATTAGAGGTTTGCTAACAGTTATAAAAACCATGCCTGATTGTTTGAACACTGATACTCTCCCTGCTAATGAGTTTGTCCTTAATGTTAGATTCATGAAGGTTAAAACAGTACTACATGGGCTCTTCAGTAACGTAATGTAGCTGAGCAAGCGGTTTCTTCTACACTAAAGGGAAACAAATTTAAAAACTGACATTATTACAGGCTAAGTGAAAGTCTGGATCTTTTTTGACCATCACATGATCTAGATGTCAGCAAGACAGCCTGAAAAAATTAGTGATGACCCATGCCACTTCAAAAAACAAGGCTTAAAGCAGTAAAATTTATGATCTGGGTCAAGTTAAAGTACTTAGTCAACGGGGCTGACAGCAATTCAGCTCATCTAAGATACTCACTAACTAATCACCCAATTAATCTCCTACCTACTGCACAGACCCTGATGACCAGGGTCAGGGTTGACACATCTAAGAACCTGTACTGAACTGCCTCTCCCAATTCCACTATAACTTACACCAGCTGGAGAGACAAAGTCATTAGCTAGGCTTGTTACTCAATTAACAGGCTAAAGGTAGTATTTAACTGGGTAAGATAGTAAGGTACCTGCTATGACAAACACTCTTCCCTCTTCCTTATATCCTTGTTTTAGGAGAACTTTATACATTTATAACCTAGAACAAACACCTCCTTGGGTGGCAAAGCTTCAGAATAATTTATTTTACCTATTGCTACAGAGGCACTTAAAATTCACACCAAAGCTATACAGGAGCTACTTCACTATGTTAGAGCCAGGATGCAATGGAAGAGAGTTATATTAGCAAGGACATGAACTTAAAAATTAAAACTTATTAGGAAAACAGAAGATACGTCTAAGTATCATGAATGTAAAGAGCTAAAAAATTTGCATAACAACTTACTGTATAAGTGATAGCTGCCAACATTCCAATCACAGTCAAGGAACTAATGGAAAATGAAAGTGCAGTCAAGCCATCTGCAAAAAAAAAAAAAAAAAAAAAAAGAAAAAAAAAGCCTGTTGAAAATAGATGTATAAGAACCCTTCTCCATGACTGGGTTTGGCAGAGATGTAAGTTCATGAGAATAAAGAAAAAGATTGAGACATAGTTACCAGCCATAATTTAAGATGAAAAGTTTACCTAGCATAGCTTTTTGTCCACAGTACCCATTCCTCACAAACAGCAGGATGAAGGACAGACTCCTCTCTTTGCTACAAGCTCAGAGAAGTTGCATTCAGTTAAATTGTTGACTAGCCACTAATAACTTGCTCCCATAGGTATTTAATGCCTCTTCAAGACTTATTTCCGGCCTCTCCAGGGTGCTCTGGTAACTTGCACAATTTTCATAAGCATTCAGGGTGGTTCCTCTTAGCTTTCTTCATGATCACCTAATTTCTCCTACTAAAGCATTATCCAGAATCAGGCAAGCGTGGATCCCTCCAAAAAAAGCCAGACTGCAGGCCTCAGCTTCACTCAATGTACCTGCAGACCTACAAACTGGAAAAGGTTCACAGGACTAAACAGTTATGTAGCCTTATTATCACTCTAGAAATAAAAAAGGATAGTAAAGAGTTACCACACAAAAAGGCATTAAACTCCTAGAAAACTCCTGCACAATGCTTCACAACAGGCCTATCCCTACTCCCACTGTGCAGGACATATCAGAAATGCTTTTGGCTAAACAGTAACACAGAAACTTGTGGATATTACAGAAATTAACCTTTGGCAATCAATTTCCTGCTTGTGCCCACTCATAATCAAGACAGTATTTAGTGTTCTTCCCTACATCCTCCCCTCTAACTAACAGTTTAGAGTACACTAACCTTTATTCCTCCTCACACAGAATTACTAGCCAGTTTCTCTTCATTAACTAAGTTTCCATTTTTATTTCCTGAACACAGAACCAAGCAGTCAAACTGAGATCCTCCATGAGACACCACATCTTTCTTCTGACCAGTCCTATAAGTCTGTTTCCAAAACTACCAAAAACTGATAGAATAGCACAACCAAATGCAACTTGACAGCTCAAGTCTCTCCTTTGCTATTTTTATCATATAATACCAACTTCCCCAGACCTAAAAGTAATATGTTTCAAATACTAAAGCTATGTTTAAAATTTATTAAACACCCCCCCCACACAAATACAAACACTAAGCCTAGTACTATTCTCCCCTCAGTATCTGTGAAAATTTGATTTAGCTTCTGAAGCTCAGGGGGGGGAAAAAGGCCCTACTTGTAACATATCACACAATGTACTTACACACCATATTTGATGATCCTTTTGTATAAGTATTTGAAGCCAACATTTAATATCCATTTTAAAAGTCTGAACTATGCTCAATGGAACATTAAGAAACTAACTGGCTGAGAAATTTATAATTGTATACTAGAAGTATATTATCAGGCTCTGCCTCAGTGGATGAGTCTGCATTCCTTTTATAATCCCACTGTCAACTGATGATGTTGGATATTTGTTCTGTGTCTCAAGTTCTTTGCATTTCTTGGGTCCACTGCACACAAAGAAAAAGGGTAAGATTTTATAAAAACAGGACTACAGGTACAAGCAAAGACAACAGGCAAGAATTTTGTCTTTATTTCTCCAGCAACTACAACACAAAAGAACCTTTTGCAAAGATTTGCTGTCTGTGGAGTAGCTCCACAAAAACCCAGGAGGGTCTTGGGAGACAGCAATCTGAAAATAAGCTGGCAGTGATGCTGCCAGCACGAAACTCCAACTGCATCCTGGGCTGTATCAACAAGAGCAGGCCCCTTTATTAAATGAAGGGACCACGTAAGGAATGCTGCAACTACTTTTGAGGTCCCTGCTACAGGTAAGATTGGAAAATCTGAGCAAGAGGAGAAGTTGGTCAGAAGTTGGAGTGCATGCTGAGCAGAGAAGCTGAGGGAGCCAGGCTTCTCTCAGAACAGAGACAGCTTTGGAGACGTTTAATACAGCCTGTCTGTTTATCAGAGGGGTGGGTTCTAGGCTCTTCAGTGGTGCATATTTGTCCAGTGTGAGGCAATGGGTGACAGCATTAAGTCCACACTGAGACTTAATGAGGAGAGACTTTTTCACAACGAGATGAAAGAATTTCCAAACTTAAGATGTTTTCAAGAGCTAGCTGATAATGCCCTGAGCAGCCTTCTCTGATCTTCCCGTCATCCAGAAGGAAGCTGTGATATGACTAGATGACCTGAGGTCTCCTCAGTCTGAATTATCCTATGAAACTACAAGTCACAGGAGAATGCTAACAGTCAGAAAACAAAACCGGACTTTTACATCTCAACCCAGCATCTTAATCATTATACCCTCCTCAAAGTAAACATTACCCATACTGTATTTTCATTGCAAAAACAGGTACAGAGACAAATATTTCATTACAGTCATATCAAGGCAGCCTGGAAAAGTTAGCTTACATCTCAGCTCAACCACTGTCACTATTGGTATAAACAGTCTGAGAAGCATTTATTCCTACACTATTATAAACTTTGTGAAGCAAGACAAACACCAACAAGGAGGCAGCCAAAATGTTGAATAAGCTACGGACTGGACTTGTCCTCCTCATCTCCTAAACTTATCAAGTACAGCTTAACAGCACAGAACATATGATTAAAGAGTCTGCAAGGATGTCAAAGTAAACAAGAAGGGCTCTGAGTCTTTAATTGGCAAGAGGAAGATGAGGCAAAATAGGAGCCTACTGCTGAGTGGGGAAGAGGCCCTGGTGATACAGGACTTTTCCATGAAAAATGTAGTTATTAAACGTTTTCTTTGCTCAGTCTTTTAGTAGCAAGACCAGACTTCAGGAAATGCAGGCTCAAAAGCTCAGAGAGAAAGGTTGGAAGGAGTAAGTACCGTTGGTGGCAGAGGATCAGGTTAGAGACTACTTCAGCAAGCTGTATGATGTACAGAGTTGACAGGCCCTGAAGCACCGGTAGAACTTGCTAATGTCATTGCAGGGACCTTTTAGTCAGTACAAAATTCCTAGAATAATGCAGAATGTGACTTGACAAGGGCTTGTGTCATTATATTCTAAAACATTCACACTGAAGCAAACACTCTGATACACAGAGAACAAGGCATAAAATACTGGAGGACTGATACATTGGGATTAACGTTTGATAGACAACTTCTAGACACCTTTTTCTGGTTAAATTTGGAAAGCAACATCAAGTCTGTCTTAGCTCACCTATAAAACTGTTCCTTCACACCCTTTTCCTGAAAGGGGAACCCATGAATTGCACTGGCTAAACACATGAACTGTATGAGCTAAAGGTTAAACACTATTTCTCGGAGTTTGGCCTTCACAATAGTTCTTTATAGTCCTAGCACAAAGAAGTATAACAAATGCAAATACAATAATTTTAGAAAAGGTTAGTACTAGGAGAGCAAAAGGAAGAAGTCATAATACTCATAGGATTTTCCTGTCTAAACTGACAAAGCCCCTTATTAGTCTCATTCTTTTAGTGATCAGAAGTATTGAATTCCATTGGGTAAACAACTGAAGACTGTCACACAAGACGACACACACTCACCATGCCTTAAAAGTCAGCAAACTTCAGCATCCAAGTAGCATTTAAGAGCTGTGTTAAGACTATCAAACAAAGTACCTTCCCCTCCCCACCATTAATATCAGAAGACACAACATTGTAATTCTTGCTGTCAAATGGGGACTGTACTGAAAGCAGACACTGCCAGTGTTTCTTCTCTATACATTCTATACAATTCTATTTTTTTTTCTCTGAACAGGAAGAACAATCTTATCACAAAGACTCAGTGTAGGTAAGTCAAGGCTAAAGTCAAGTCAGACAACTGCCACCAAGGAAGATAATCATCTTGTTCAATCAACAACAAATGTGCCAAAAAAAGTTAATAGCAACGTATGCAAAGCTCACAACAAATTTCAAACTTACGACTACTTCCAAATTCTTCAAACAGAAGCTTCACTTTCTCCCATTCTGTGGAATTCTTCTTGTTGGGAATATCCAAAGGAACAAAGGCACTGTAATACAGAAAAAAAAATTAAAATATTACCTTAATTACCTTAACTAGTCAAAAAGATTTCTACTTCCAAACTAAGAAAACACAAATCCATTCATTCCTGAAGAAAAGCTTTGTGACATTAGGCTTAAAAAATTCTGAGGTTGATGTTTCATTTTATTCACATTCCACTCAAATGCTTTATTTAGATCAGCAGAATACATGTATGAGTGTGCAGAGTAAGGCCTGAGGTCAATTAAAAACTGATTTTCTATTTACCAGTCCTAAAAGAGGTAAGGGCCCTACACTCAAGTATCATTAAAAGATGTATTAATCTGATTTACTATCCTGATTTGATTCATATGCAGAGAAGCAAGTAAACTTGAAGCATCAATTGAGACAAATTATTTTTTAAATACACACTTCTGAAAGCCAAAATAAAACAATTAATGATTTCCAAAACAAACATTAAAATTTAAAGGGACATGTTTATTTTCCATTATTACAACTAGAATAATACATCTGCTACATTCCATTCTTCACTTTGTAGTTGGCCCAGAGAACTGAACTGCAGAGAAGTTCATTAAATGTTTTTGATTTTCCAATAAAGAGAGACCAGCAAAGTGCGCTCAGAGAACAATGTCAGGTAGAATGGGCCCCTAGCTGAAAGCTTCCTGTTATAACTTGACTTCAGATGATGACAGTGACAAGAGTAACTCTTCAGCACCTCTACAGACTAAACAGCTGGTTTTGTAACAGCTGGAAAACCACTATCTGCACACCAAAAAAGCCACAAACAGTAGCTTCAAGATATGAAAAGAATGCCTACAGGTCACAAGGAAGTCCGACTTGAAGGGGATAGGCAAAGAATGTGAGAACCCAATACAAAGTCCATAAAGAATGCTCAAAAGTACCTTTCAGACTTGTATGAGAACCAGTATTTAATTAGATTCCTACTTCAAGTCCCAGACAAAAATACACATATCCAGGAGTATGCCTCAAAGTTCAAGTACAAAATATATGCTTATGTTTCAAAAGTTAGGGCTAAACCAACTGCATGCACTTATCACATCCAAACCAAAACCGAGCTGGTAGTCTGCAAGCAAAGCTGACATTTTAAACATTAAAAATCTTAATTTCTAAAAAGCTTTTGATTTATAGCTTTCTGACTGTGCAAAAGGCAGATTAAGGGCTAGCATTTATTAAAGTGGTTGTTGACTTTAGATTTTGGTCTTGTATCTGTCTCTAGTAGTAATTCTTTCTGTAAAACAGCATCCAGACAAAATGAAAACACAGGTATCAAAACCCAAATTAAGCAACATTTCTACTTAAAAGAGACAGAAGCACAAATAATTGAAGGCTTATTAGCTAAAAAGAGTTAAAATAGGAGACTCAGGACACAAGTGAGCTCAAGTCCTTTTTATTTTAGCATCAGTATGGATTTGCTATCTGTGGACCACTTGCAGGGAGCAAATGAGATAGAACATCTTAGGATATTTATAACTTCCTTGCCTTTTTTCCCCTGAGAGCAGTAGGATTCTTTTTGGTTGTTTATGTTTTGGTTTGGTTTTCATTGAGACTACCTACAACCAGCATGTCACAAAGGACACTAATCAGAGCAGGAACCATCACATACATTATAAACACTCCTCAATTACTACTCAGATAAATCTTAACTGAAGGAGAGGTATATCTGATTCTGCTCCTGCTCAGGTTTCATGCACAAGACAGTCAGCATGCCTAGCCATTTACAGACCTGCATCCATCCACACTCTCAAAGTACCTCCAAAACACAGCCTATCTATTGCACCAGCACAGCACAGAGCAGTTTATGCCTATTCTTCATGTGCACTAAGCAAGAAATTTGACAAAAGCCTTTGATGTTTTGCTGGGTCAACTACATAGCCAATGCAGCCTGAGGGTCACAGTAGTCATCAAGAGAATGAGAAGTTTCCATGTCAAGTAACTCCATTGACCTGTCATCACTCTGATGCAATACAGTGACCAAATAGAATACAAGTGTCAGTGCAGGGTTTTACAGCTGTAGTTGAGGCTTTATGTAATGCAAGCAAACACAAAGTAGCTGAGCTGTGATGTCTGGCATCTGATTGGAGTTCTGGACACAAATGAGAGTTAACTGCAGTAATTTTAAGAGTAGAAGCAAACTGCTATGCTGTTCAAAACACATCCTGGCTATATAACGATTGATTATATATAATCAATATCTAGGCTGCAGAATACAAAAAAGTAAAGGCAAGACAAGCAGTTTAAAACTACTAATTTTTGGCAGGGCTAATAACACGCATGTATAGATGGGTAAAGTCTGATCCTTAAATCAAAGTGTCATTAACCTTAGGAAATTATTTTCCAACACACTAGATAAACTCATTTCCTTAAACTCCTTCCTCAGTTCTGTGATCTAATTTGCATAACTAGTTATAGATTAATTAGACATGTATTCACAGCTTTGTGAGAGTTAAGGGTTCTAGAAAATTTAGGGTAACCAATTTAATTCCAAACACTAACAGTCAGGGAAACATACCTTTCACAACCAAACACTCATTAGCCTCACAGGCAAACATTTTATCTCATACCAGACTGCTGTAGAAGTGTGTCTTAATGTAGATTGCACTGTCTCAAGCCCCTTGACAAGAACATGACATTTAGAGAAAATACAAAAAAAGGAGATAACTTATGAGAAGAGAAAAGCATTACAAGTAAAAACTAGTTCTGAGTATCCCTATATAAATTTGTCCAATACTTTGCTCTTAATGGTACTCTTCATCAAGTCACTTGTGTGCAGAACATTTAAGTGTTATAGACATGCACAATTTTGCCACAGCAAGAGACTAACAGAGAACTGGAGTAAGAGGTATAAACACTACTATTTAGACCATAACATCCTGCCCACTGAGCTGTGTTATCAATTTAGCAAAAACAGCCAAGGTCATATCTGTTTTGTGCCACGTGTTTCCAAAAACAATCACAAAGATCTTCAGTGGAGCAAGGTCAACATGCTGGTAAGAGTAAAAAATTCTCAAACTTGGAGCTCAATACAGCTTTCACAATTTCTTTGAGGAATGTTGACCACGATAGAGGCAAGAACTTCTTATACAGACTGTTAAGGTTATTCATTGACCTGTTTTAGTTATACAGATTACTTGCTAAACCAATCAAAACAGAGGATGGCTAGTTAAGAGACATTAGTCATGTAAGCACAGGAAGATGGACTACTTGCGAGGCACTTAACTGGAAGTATTCCAACCCCCCTCTCACACGTGCAACCTGTGTGAATGAAGTATACTAGTCCATTAAGCCCAGCCATCTAGAATTAAAGCTCCAGTCTGTTTTAAAGTTGCTCTGATCCTGACTGCCTGTGCGAAAATCCCCTGCTACTGTCAGGTGTAGGCAGTACTACAAGACTGGTCTTCATTACCACATTCAGTTGAATACCTCATGTAGAAGCTTCAGCTCCAACACTTTTATATCTTTCTTATCACATTGGGACTTCTAAGGCCACTCTTTGCCCTTGCCTTGAAAACAGCCGAGTAACTCTAAGCGAGAAACTTCTCCAGAAAAAGCATGCAAATAAACACCAAGACGCATACCCTTTAAATATACATATATATATATAAAAAACTATAACTAGAGAGCTCATATTTTCCCTTAGCACAGTCACCTCAGTTGCTTTCAAATCTGAGCCTTTCCCCCTGTAAGGGAGCCTTGCAGTCTTCCCTAAAGGGAAATACAAGAATTACATTGTTCTGTAGCAGCACCTTAGGTAGCAAGTGTACTTTATTCTTAGGGCATTAGGATGATGGTACCATTTTAGCATTAACCACCTTAAGAATGTGGTTAATGTGTAACCTCCTATGTATAATAGCTTAAAACCATTTCCATTAGAAACCAGAAGTACCAAAATCCCTATCAGTATCTAAAAGAGTCCTGCCTCCCTGCAGCAGACACCTCTGCTGTTGATCTGTGGGTTTCCAGTCTGCACTTCCGGAGAAGCAATGTTCAGTAACTTAGTCCATGGCCAAGTACTACAGGTCTCTGGTTTGCATGTCAATCTCACTGTCATATGGCACAGCATCAGAAGGGATGGTGTAAGCTGCTGTAATTTACAAGTTGTGTAGACTTTAAAGAATAAGCCTAATTGCACAGAGGACAATTAGGAAGTAAACAACCAAGTTCTATCTTACTAAGAGAGAGGAACAAACATGCTTACAGCTAAGGATTCTGCTGACACCTACTAGAGATACTACTAAACTTTCCTAATTGGATATATTACACAGTACATCTGTGTACACCTATGATGTGAGGAAACAGTCAGAAATAGCTGTTTTCAGAAGTTTGAGTAATATTTCTAGACCACGATTAAGCTGATTCAAACTCCTTCAGTCTCTTGTAACAGCAAATACTTTCACTTAAAAGGACAACAGACATTTAATGTTTATCAAAACTAAAACATTATTCCAAAAAGATGGTATACAAATAGAAGCATGAATTTCACTCTAGTTTCCACTTCAACCTCCAGTACCTTGACATGGATCATTTTAGCATACATTTTGTAATTTTTACCAATTTTATTGCTGCAGTCAAAATGCTAAAAAGCTTATGACACAGCAGACATTAGAAACATTCAATATTGGTGTCCATGTCATGCTTAGTGGTGATCTGAAATCGAATTTATGATACTGCTTGGAGTTTCAGAAAAACAACACTTCCTGCAAACAAGTTATTCACTTCAATAACATTTGCCTTTTAAACAAATGCCAGCAAAACCTTTATCATACAAGACACAATTACATCCAGTATAACTCCACACTATACTTATGTTCCTTCAGAGAACTCTTCCATTTAGAAAAATATAAGCATATAACTCCTTAACCACATCCCTAAAAAACTGTTTTGCCATGTCCATGAAAGCATTTGATAGGGCAGAAAACAGAACAAACACAGATTTTCTTACTCCATGGTGTACACCAAGATATCAATGTAGCTTTAAGTGTCACACCCATCATGTCCTTAATATACATTCACACTGCACATACAGTCACAACTTGGAAACACAAGTACATCCACAATTAAGAAAACCACTTTAGCTTCCATTTCAACTCTTTCTTTTCAGATCCCAATTCTTAGGATATTTAAGCCCAATTAGTGATTAAGCTACACAGTTCATTATACAGACTGAATAGATCATAATCTACCTCTTAGAAGCACAGAACAGAACTTTGCTAAATAAAATTTGCAAAGAACAGTGTTCAGTACAAATACTTACCCAATTAGGAGAAGAACTGCACAAATCGTGATGAATCCCAGAGTATATTTGAGTGCAGTTTTAACCTGCTGTGTATTAAAGAGAAAGTTCATACATTGACATAAAATAAATCCAAAGTGATTTGTCCAAACTATGAAAATGTATACTTAGTATAACTGGTATTCAACAAAAAAAAACCTCTGTAAAAAGCATGACTAGTTTTAGGTAAGTCAGAAATACACATTCTAGAAGAGCCTCATAGCTTGAGAACTACAAACAATGACATGCAATTATGCTTCAATCATAAGCTATGCACTTAAGCAACTGTGGCCAGACGCCAGGGTACATTTATTCAGTACAAATACACTCAAAGGAAATACTTATTACCAATACTCTATAGTATGGCTATAATTAGAACTCTTCTTGTGCTAGGATTACAAATGAGTAGAGGGAAAACCAATCATGATCAATGACTGGAAGATTCTTCAGCAAAGTATTTTGAGTAGAAAGTTGGAACCTTACTGGCATGCATTTATTGTATTCCCTGGAAGGTCATTTCAAAAACCTTCAGTGTATTACAAATATAACCAAGTGCTAGCTTCAGGTATATCACTACTGCCTACTTAAAGAAAAAAATGCAAACACTTCAGTAAAAAGACACTAAATTTGACTATTTATCTCAGAATCACTATAATCTTCCTGTCCTCTACTTTAAAACCTGTCCATACAGGTTTTCTAAAGGAAGTCTCACTTAAGTTTTAAATTCCTGTATAAGACATTTAACTCAAAAGAATTTCTAGAAAGTTTAAAGAACGCATGAAAATATAGATGTTAATTACTTAACTCGCTAAAGTTTGATTTCATGCGAGACCACAGTACTTAGAGTGGACAATGTCAGCCTAAGTCTAAGAGCTACTTCACTATTTTTAAGGAACTGTTGTAATACCATTTCTAATTCTATTAACACTGTAGTATTTAAGTCAAACAATCATTCTTGCTTTCATTTTTTTGGCTGTATTCACTTCTCTTTCCGCTGCTCAGTGCATTTGCTAGAGTGAACTTACTGAGCATGTGTTGCCATCATCTTCTTCCTTCTCCTCGTAATAGAAATAGACAAAGGGAATCCACAGAAAGACGCAGAACAGTATGATCGAGTACAAGGCTAGAAAAAGATTTGATTAAGTGAACAAAGTTACACTGGCACTTCATTTACTGCATAGTAATTCAAAGGAAAGAACAAAACATTAGTTTCTTCTCATTCTGTTATTAATTTCAAGCATTGAAAAGTTAATAAAATTCACTGGCCAGTATACGAACTATTACTGTTTTGTGAACTCCAAAGGACTTGATAGAGTTAACCCTTTTAGACTAAGGATTTCAGATCCATCTTGAATTCAGCAATATTAAAAAGACTAAAAGTAATCAACTTTAGGATCATAGAACAGGCTGAGTTGCAAGGGACCCATGAGGATCATTGAGTCCAACTCCCGGCATTGCACAAGAATCCCACCACATATGCAGGTGATATACACTACTAGCACACTGACAAAGAGCTAGTGTAGAAGATAGTGAATAAAAGCAAGCTATGCCACCTAACAAGTTGTACACAGAAAAGATAAATTAAAAACCAAATTTAAAGCTATTTTGATTACTGGGCTCTATTTCAGCTGATGTTTTACTATTAATACACCTACATTATAAGTGGAAGGAGTGGTTCTGTGACTGATGACCTCAATTCCCAAAACAAAACAAGCTGTAGCAATATAGTATCATCATTTCACATTCCTTGTTTAGAGAAAAGACTAGTTGGAAGTTGCAACAGACATTTATCTAGGACATTTATCCTACTGTCATATTATTTTGATGCACAGATGATCATAAGAAAAGTTAAACCAGCTAGTTTAACAGAAATGAAGAGTTTCACACCAATGTCTTCACAAATACTAAGTGGCAAATTTTGAAGACATTAGGACAACTGGTCAAAACCAAGTGGACTAATTAGAGTGATATGAAAAGACCAATGTCAGATATAGAATTTCAAGTTGGAATCTTCAACTCCCTGTATTACATGTTACATATGTTTTAGGACATCATTATTTAGAAAAAAATTTCAATACTTTTAAGTACCTTACACTATGAACACTTGAGAAGTCTATTAGCAAACTGAAAACCATCAAGCAGCATGGTACAGTCTTTGCACCCCACAAGAAAGGTATCTTGCTGTAAATATAGAAGATCCTTCTGGAAGGGTTATTACAAGTACATGAGGGTATTTTGTTTAAGAAAGCTTTCCTCCTAGAAAGAGGCATCTTTCCCAGAGACAGCTTTAGCTGTTTTCTCCTCCTGCATTCCAGAGAAGCTGACTCCCTGGTATGAGAGAAGATAAGTTCTTACAGACATGTCTGAAGGCCCCACAGTGCAGGGCGGGCTGGGGAAAAAAAACCTCAAGAACAACACGAAGCACATCTTTTTTAAGCCCAGCATTGCTTTATACTGAGAGATGTTAAGTGGTCTTGACTTTGAAAATAAATTCTCCTAAATCCTTCCACTGCCTCGTATTTTGGGGGTACCTGTGTGCATTTAACCCTTACACCTGGAATAGTTTACCAAGCCCTCAAAATGTTAGAAGTACTACATGACAAAGGCTGCTTGTGCAAGCACAAAAATCACACCTTTGAAGAGGTAAGTAAAAATACCCAGGACCACAAAATCATATGATCTTAGGTTATTTTTCATCTTTGCCTCATTTTGCATAACTAATTAGCACCTTTCCACCACTAACGAATATGTTCACCCCTAACTTAAGTCTGTGACTTCTCACCTGGACTAGTACACTCATCATACTCATGTGCTTCAAAGAAATCTACCTCAGCATTTTTACTAAAGGTGGTGTAGGAGCCAAATCAAATATCACCACTCAAACTAAATATGAATCAGAATTTTTTTCTAAATATAATTAATTCTTTGGAAATACATTTCAAAGTGTTAAAGGTATCTCCTGTTTAGAGTGCTGAGTTAGTATGGCAATATAAGACAAGAAACACGTTCTTTGCTATTTCATAAACTCACATTTGCCAAAATTATAACATTCAGGACTCTAAAGAACCTTAAAATTTCAGACTCTGAAATGTAGCCTCTTAAGAGATTCTAGAGCAGTAGTCACACTAATTCATTATTTTGAATGCTTTCAGAAATCAAGCCTCTCTCAAATGTGATTTTTTTAGACTAGTCCTAGATCACAACATGCCAGTAAATTAGGCAAGTTAAATTCCTCATTAATGGGGGGAGTGGGCTGGCTCAGTTGGTTAGAGCATGGTGCTAATACCAAGGTCATGGGTTCAATCCCCATATGGGCCATTCATTTAAGAGCTGGACTCCACCTTTGTGGGTCCCTTTCAATTCAGAATATTCTGTGAATCAAGTATCAGAATAATCAATCCACAGAGGTCACCACAACCACAGAAACATCCTTGCTTCTAAGTTAGACGACACTGAATTCAGCACACCTTACTCATAAGGTACGCACATAGCTAATTACATAACAGGACTGGTCCATGTTTCTTCCAACAGGAAAAAGGAAGAAACACAGAAATTCAAGAAACTATCTTTAAATTGCATGGGTAACTTTATTTGCATAGAATCGTTAGGGTAACTTTGTTACCATAGTAATTTTATAGGGCTGTGCCAGAAAAAAGGCAGCTTTGCATTTGCTTTTCCCAAGCAAAATAATTCCAACAGACCTTTTTGTTCATGTATAAGGTGAAGCCACAGAACTGCCTGTGAGAATTTTCTAGTTTGAACTGAAAATTAAATTTGTAATTCACACAGTTAAAGAAGCAAAACATGGTTCTTGCTATTATATTATGAAGGTCACTGTAAAAGATCTGGCCCAGTTCCTGTCAACAAGATAGGAGACTGATCATCTGTTTTCTTAATTTCATTTTTCAGAACTTATGAAAAAGAAAAAGCAGCACCTTTCATAAGCTCATACAAGTTAGTTACCTGAGGGCAAGCCTCTAATTGACTGCCATTCTCTCCCATAAAAACACTGTTCATTCCCTTGAAAACTAACCTTCAAATACAAAGGTCCTGCAGCAGCAAACAGTAAGTCAACCAAGCGACAAAGATATTACCTTCCCCCCCAACTCTCCTATGCCTTGACACACTGTCTAGGCCTCCATTATCGGACTTCTACAAACTTCAGTTTTAAATCAGGGACTGCTCTAGCTCTTTGGGGTATAAGGCAAACTGTGTTGGGCTGTTTCCAATTGTAACACTGCCTGAAAAGTGTTTTCCTTTCAAACAAACTAACATGATTTTTTCAATCATCTACCAATCATGGATCATTCTTCAATCACGAGTACTGTTAGGCATATTCTATTACAGTTGTGCTTAGGAGAATTAACACACTAAGCCACTGATTCAAAGAAATCAGCAGACCAGTTTCCTATGAAAAGCCTTTAGACTACTGGAATCCCACTTCAAAATACAGTTATTTCAAGCTTCACTCTGAAAGTACCTCATTTATCATTCTACCAATACAAACTCATTATATTTTATATCAGTTCAGCCAACAAAGTAGGTGGGTATCAGAGACAGAACACTTTTTGTGGGGGCTAACAACTATGGAAAAAATAAAAAACCTTTTCTGCATTTAGTTACAGCTTTATCAGTAAAATGCAATACAAGTAGCAAAGTAATCCTTATATTCCAAAACATCAGTTAAACCACAGCCTTCAAATTCTTGTTACAATTAGAAGTGACTTGAATTGAAGGACAGTGACCAAAGTGCACCAATTATTCATACTATAAGTTGCCAATATAGCTGCAGGAGTCAAGTAGGATCTATATAGTTATCACTGCATTTTCATGAGACACAAGAAAGCACTGGTATTCGTGTCCTTAATTACAAAAGCATACTTCAGCTCTGCTCATCCTGCCTGTTAAAAAAAAGTCAAAATCAAGCACTTTTACATGAAGATACAAGTAGAAAAAATTGAATAGTATTACAAGACTGGAAGAATTGTTTAACTTAATCATTCTCAGCTTTTATGTCACTATGTGGTGCAACTGCAGCAGAGGACTAAATGAGGTAGGAGAGGCACTGTGTTTTATATATTACTGATGGAGACTTGTAAAAAATAAGTTACCTATTACTGCTCATTTCAAAGTAGCTCTAGTTATAAAAATGACTATCAACTCCTCAAATTAAGATGACGACACAAATGTTTTTAAAAACATCTTTAAATCTCTACCATGATCTGGAGGATATGCCATGGAATAAAACATTCCTCCTACAATATTTCTAGTAGACCTGTCAAGACAAACCAAAACCAAGCAGTTTTCCAAACTTAAGTTTGAATCTATTCCACACATTAGTTTGAGATTTACCAAGAGGCTCAGCCCAAAACACCTTACAGAAATTCATCAATCAGTCTAAAAAAACTACAGAAAATGGTCCACAGAAGAGTGTGAAGACTGTTCCATGTTAGGAGTTGTGAAATGCTTGGACTGTTACACAAAACATTAAAAGAGTAGAAAGCAAATACCAAGCAATTCCACTACTTTACAGTAAAGGATCTTTACATAAGATAAACTAGTTTTTAAAAGTTCCTTTTTGAAAACAAGTTTCTCAATACTTCAGGTTTCACTCAGCATGAAACTGTACATTCTAGTTTCTGTCACTGTCAGGCAAAAAATATTGTGTAACTTACCAAAAAGTCCACTACTTGGAATCATTTCCTCATGTAAAAAATATATACAGAAGAGCCAACCCATAGTCTTCGAAGAATTCTAAACTTCAAATCTGAGGAAATGTGACCAAAAAGCAGGCAACTGTCTCCAAGTTTGTATCATTGACTGAAGCAGGCATTTCACTAGTGATAAGCACTCTTCTATAGCTACCCCTTACAATCCCTTAGTAGTCAAACTTCTCATGAGTTTTGTAAGGACAACTAAAAAACTGATCTAAGACTGTGCAGAGGTTTGGTGAACAGTAACTTTATGATTAGATTTCATTTCAGTCTTTTTTTTTACTTCAGTTCTGTTTAGGATTACCACTCTTGAATCAACTCCTTTATGCTTCTTCACAGTAGCTGCTAACTTCGAACATTGCACTTGCTGAATCTGAACACTTAAAAGTGTCATGGCTGTATGAACTTTATACACAGTAGGCAAGTTTCACACTGCTGCATATGATAAGTGTTATAAACTTTACAGCAAAACCACATTTCCCTTAAGGGACCACTAAATACACACAAAAGAAACATGCTAACTATAGATTATGTAACAGAAGCCTGTTCATGGACTGGTCTTCAGTATATCTGCATTTTTAGGGGGCTCTTAAAGGTACAAAGATTCCCTGAAGGGCACCAAGTACAAGACTTTTAACCAAAAAGGGATAATCCAGTAAGACCTCTAAAAATTTCACCTAAAGGTCCTATTAACTGAAAAAAACAAGTAAAAATACTTACTGTAATATCCATAAAGTACAGTGTCTTCAATTTGTCTTGAAACATTAGCATCAGCCCAGACCTAGCAATAAAGGATAGAAGCATTTATCATCAAATGAAACAAAGGAACACTGCAAGAGTCACTCATTAAAGAACACAAATACATAGAGATTAAAAAAAAAGCTACATCTAAAAAAATTAAATGCTAGACTGCTAGCAACAGCAAAAATCACTGGGCAAACAGGAATAAGTGTAGGACAGTTTATACAGGGAAGACTGAGTAGTTTTGACAGCTCCCAAGTATCTTCTGCTAATTCCCAAAGTATCTTTATAACAAAGTCTGTTAAGATGATCATAGAATGGTTTGGGTTGAAAGGGATTTTCAAAGATCATCTAGTCCATCCCTCCTGCCATGGGCAAGAAAACCTTTCACTAGATCAAGTTCCTCAAAGCCCCATTCAACCTGATCTTTAACACTTCCAGTGATGGGGCATCCACAACTTCTCTGGGTAACCTGTTCAGAGACCCACTACTCATAATAAAAAATTTCTTCATGTCCAATCTAAATCTATACATTTTCAATTTAAAACTGTCAGCTCTTGTTCTGTCTCTACAGGCCTTGGTAAAAAATGTTTCTCCATCTTTCTTATGAGCCCTCTGTATATTGAAAAGCTGCAACAACATCTTCCCAAAGCCTTTTCTTCTTGAGGCTGAACAACACGAGCTCTTTCAGACTGCCTTCATAGGAGAGGTGTTCCAGACCTCTGACCATTTTTGTGGTCTGTTTTTTGTGTTGTGGGCCACAGAGCTGGACATAGTACACAAAATGTTTCTATCACAGATTTCTATCTTTGATTAAAATTGAATGATTAATTAGATGATTACAGATTAAAATATAGAGACAAAACAGTACTTAGACATAAGAATAACATAACTTTTTATTATGCTCAGCTATAGCTCACTAACTTAAGTTTTTATCAGTTATTCACCCAGTTTAAACTACCACCTCTCTTTTCAAAATTAGGAGACTTTTTTTCTTGATTGACCAAGACTTAAGTTACATGAATATTCAATTTAGCAACTTAGATGCTAGAACTCCAAACCCAACCACACAGACATCCCTTATTTGAACAAGTCCAAACGTAACTGTGTTTCTCAGTGCTGGGGAATGGTTCAGAGAATTGAAGCAATGAAAGTGAAAATACAACTCAACTATGTTGGAAACAGCAGTCAGTCAGATGGCTGAAGTCAAGTCCTTGCACTCACTCCCTTTTTCTGCTTCTAGAGAGGAACTACTGGTTTAAGAAAGCTAAGTGTTTTTTAACAATGGCTGGCAGCCAAACTCAAGGACTGAATACAAAGGTCCAAGCCTGCCAGTACAGCTTAAACATATTCCAGAATTGTTTTAGTCTTGTGGTATCCAATCTATGTGTGGTCAAGATTAAGAAAGTAGTTACCCAGCCCCAAAGTTTTTCAAAAGCTAGAAAACATGCCAACATAACTGAATGGGTAAAAAAAACATAAGATAGCCAGTACTGTAAAAGCTCCTTTCAATTTCTATATGTAGGCTTTTCAAACTGGTAAAATCAAGCCCTTTTAGTTTTGCAAAGATGCACCCACTAATACAGAGATAAGAAAATGCTAGCAGGTATACTCCTTAACAACTGCTACCAGAAGACTTGAAGACCTTTGGCACTTGCTTTAGCAGTTCTGTCAATACTCAGACTCTCACAGAACACAGGTTTGATGACATACCATGAACACTTGATTTTTCTACTACATCAAAAAGTCAGCAGCACCTTCCTTTTTGTTACTATATTAAGATTTCTGGTAGGTCACTTTACAATAAGCTGCTAAAATTCACTGTCTTACGTAAATTAGATTATCATCCAACTGGAATTGGAGTAGAAAAGTATACAAGCATCTTGACATCTAATCAGCAAAAAGAAAGGATGAAAAATATTTTAGCAGAACGGGGCAGAAGCAACTGAAGTGTCGGTCAGGTACAAAATAAGCCAGATCTTTGAAGACTGTCAGGCTTGAGCCCAACAGTATTTCTACTAAAAAATTTCTAAGCATTTGTATTAAAATACACCCCAAAAGAATTTGATTGTAACAAGTTAATACATGCAGAACACTAAAGCATTTAAATTGCCTAATGTTAAAAATTGCTTTAATTATGCCTAAGGGAAAACCAAGGTTGAACGGGACAGTTTGCATCATTTGCTTCCAAGTAAGCATTGGAAAAAGGTCTCTCCTATGCGCAAGGGAGACATTCAAAACACACACCAAACAAGAATAAGCAAGAAAATCAACAGTAAGACACAAAGTGGCACATCCACTGTACAGAAAGAGGTAGGTAGTAAGGGAAATACAAAAGGGCTTAGCTGGGAAAGAACTGCTTCTCCTTCAGCTACAGAAAAGCATTAACAACATTTATAACATGATTCAGAGAGGCAGAACTTGAATACATTTTAGTTCCTCTTCATTTTGTTTCTCAAATTAAGGTGCATACAAGACCAGAGTAGTATACTAGGAAACATAACATTTCATTATTTTGTTTATAGTGTATCTTAAACAATGTCAAGATGCAAAGATGTGTGCATGTGGCCATTATTTACATCTGCTTCAAGATACAAACTTCACACTGCTCTGCACAAGAAAAATGTAATGCAAGCCAACTTAATATTTATTATGTCAGATTTCAGTCAGCTGCTGCAGTCCTACATTTACACAAACTAGAGTGAAAAAACAATATTCTAACTGGCAAACTATCCATATGAACACACTCAGTAACTCAAAAGCAGTAGACAGTTCATCTGAGCTGTTTCAAAAGCAGCACTGTATTGTCAAAAGCAAGAAAAAGTGCTACCTAGTGTCAGAGCTGGCATTCTCAGCATCACTGGTGATATATCAAGCTGCTAGGTATATGAATTTACTGAACTAGGACAACCAGGACTCAGCTGAGAACTCATCTGGACAGACTCTAGATCTAGTCTTTTTTTCTTCTCCATCCATTACAACCTAAGCTTACAATATATATAGCAAATACCTTAGAAGTACAGTAGATTAGGAAGGTGAGAATTCATTACTGCTTTCAGCAACAGTTTAAGGCTGAAAATGTGACCACAAATTCTCTTAAGATTGCAGAATTTAGGCACTCTGCACTGTTCTGCTGCCCTTCATTCTGTTCCACACAGTTTAGCAAGTATATAACATATCACCTTGAAAATACCTGTAACAACGTATTGTAGTGATAGATAAGGGCAGTCACAAACTGCAAGGATATTTGCAATAAATATGATGACCTACATTAAGCTATTATGCTTAAGTAGTCCTTAACATAAGTCATGTTAAATACAGTTACAAATGTAAAAAGTAAATACATTAGTAAAATGTTGCTATGTAAGTAAGGACATAAAAAAAAGCAGTTTAAGACACTTACAGTTTACCTAAATACTAAAGCTCCCTCAGAAACTTTACATTCATAGAAAATTAGTTATGAAGAACACTTGTTCCCCCAGTAATCACTGAGCAGTCTTCCTTCTCCCAGCAACTGTGTCCAGTTAGTGACTAACGTGAACACACTTCAACAGAACACTACTATTCAGGTAATTTCCCCCAACGAAAACAGTACAAGTTAATCTGAGAGTTTTGACCTTTCCCACTTTTTGGTGGGGGAACAGCCATGAAATTCATTCTTTCTTCCCCATTAAATGGGACCTTTCTACTGCCACTGCTGGACTCCACAAGAGCTTCATCAGTAGCCAGCAAAGATAACTCCCATTCTGTGCATATGTATCTTAACAGAGCTTAAACCTAAGTCACATTAGAGTTTTCAGTGTTTGTGATGTCATCAAATGCAGATGAAGCAGTCATTCTGCTGATTAGCCTCTCCCAAACCTTAGGCAACAAAAGGAAGATTTCTAGAAACGCATTAATACCAGAAGATCTCGTGTTATTGCTGCAAAGACAGAAACTCAATTCAGCTGACACTTAAAAGATGCAGAAGAATTCTTCTGCAAGGCAGTATGGAGTAATTGTATTTCAACAGGCCATCAGAAGTACCTACAAGCATTAGGAACCAAGCAGGACCACGTAGCTTGAGAAGCATAGACAAAAACAAACTTTACAGAAATAAAAGCTTTACTACAAGCATGAAAGCTTGCTCACAGGTATAATTTTCAAAGAGAATCTACCCACATCATATCACAGTATTGGGCCATTGACATGGAAATTTAGCTCAAGAAAAACAGTGTTTTAAGTCCAGTAGTTTTCCTTACAGTAATCATATTTCTTTAAATAAGACTGTTGTGACTGCATGACCACATTTGGCCTGCTGTTCTCACAGGTTTGTTTCTCAAATCAGAGAATGCACACGTTAGCAAAACAGGCCTCCTTTGCAACAGGACATTCTGCTTAGTCCCCATCAGATATGCATTTTTCAGCTGGATCTAGTTACATCATGGTTATTTCTCTAGATAGCTCAATGTATTTCTTAACACTATATATTATTTTCATTGAATTGCTAGAATCCTGGCACAAAAAAAGGTCTCTTCTGTCATCTATATCCACTTTAATTCTGAAGAAAGAAAGTCTGAAGACAGAAACTTTTAACAATAACACTTTCACTTAATACTGAGTAATAAAGATGAAAACAATCACATCACAGCTCAATTCTAAAGGCTTCTTACGATAGTATATGACATTTATATAAGCACCAGCCAAAAGGTACTATATTAGCTGCAACTTAGTTTTGAAGCATTATCATAGATATGGAAAGACTTGTGTTTTCCTTTGGAAGTAGGGCTGGAACGAAACACAGTCTTTGAGTCTACTGTGCAGGCATTTACCATTTTTCCACTCTACCACTTCTTTTAGGATCATAACCTTTACTACAGATCCAGGTAGACTCCAAACCAAAGTAAGTTGTTATTCAAGTTACCAACATCCTCCAGTTTAACCTCTTGTTATTCAGTGTGCTCACAAAGACATTGGGTCACTACCTTCAAGAACTTTATTTAAAAACTAAAAAAGTCAATACGTGAAGCATTGGGAAGAACTCTTACAGTAATGTTTAAGAACAGACAACAACAATTACTCATCTCATTAAGAACTCATTTTGCACAGCAACCCCCTAGAGTTTGTAAACACAGTAGGTTCTGTCAAGACTCTATCAGCCAAGAGGAGATACTAACTGTATTTCCTTCCCCCAAGAGTTTTTGCAGCTTTCCCTCTTTCAAAAGGGTGCTTATTAATTCAGGTTTTAAATTACAGGTGATATACAAAGTAAAACTTTATAAAGTCTTAATGATTCCATACCAAGCTCTCTGCTAGCAAGTAAGACAACAAAAATAATCCTAAATGACAAATGAGCAGCACAGCTTGGTTTTGATCAAAGGTGCAACAAATTTTACTCCACAATGCCCCATTATGATGTATTAAATATGAACATTTAAGTAATTTATCTCTTCAGGATGGTACACTCACTCTTTTTTGCACAGCAGAAGGAATGACCATTTGAAAATGAGTAGAATATCTAAGATGAATAACAGAAGCATGAACTGAAATCCAGTTTAAATAACAGAGCTCAGTGTTGTATTCACAGTACAAAGTACACCCAGCTTTGAAAAAACTCAGTCACTAAAACAGGTATAAGCATTGGTTTTAAACACTTGGACAACCCAAGAACATCCCGTTGCAACACAAGTGCTGCTTTGGAAGGGGCAATTAATGTTTTCAAAGTCCATACCTTAAAAGTACCATTTTGGTTTTTCATATATGAAANGGACCCAGCTCTGGAACCGCGAGGGGCCGAGCAGGCGGGGCCGCGCGGCCCGGGCAGGGGACGGGAGGGGAAGGGCCGCGGAGCCGCGTCTCACCAGCAGCGCCAGGCCGAAGAGGCACCATCCCGTCAGCAGGTCGGAGGCGGCCGCCGCCATGTTGGCTCCCGTCAGCGCCAGAGCAGCCGCTCCCGCGCCGGGGCGGCGCTTATGGACGGGCATTGCGTCACCGCGGGCACCGGCCCGACACGGGCCGTGACGTCACTGCCCGCGGCCGTGACGTCATGTGGCCGCGGCAGTGGCCCGCACGGCGGCGCTCCCGTCCCGGCCGGACACGGCACGGCTCGGCGCGGCGCAGCAGGAGCCCCCCGCCCCNTTTTCCACTCTACCACTTCTTTTAGGATCATAACCTTTACTACAGATCCAGGTAGACTCCAAACCAAAGTAAGTTGTTATTCAAGTTACCAACATCCTCCAGTTTAACCTCTTGTTATTCAGTGTGCTCACAAAGACATTGGGTCACTACCTTCAAGAACTTTATTTAAAAACTAAAAAAGTCAATACTTGAAGCATTGGGAAGAACTCTTACAGTAATGTTTAAGAACAGACAACAACAATTACTCATCTCATTAAGAACTCATTTTGCACAGCAACCCCCTAGAGTTTGTAAACACAGTAGGTTCTGTCAAGACTCTATCAGCCAAGAGGAGATACTAACTGTATTTCCTTCCCCCAAGAGTTTTTGCAGCTTTCCCTCTTTCAAAAGGGTGCTTATTAATTCAGGTTTTAAATTACAGGTGATATACAAAGTAAAACTTTATAAAGTCTTAATGATTCCATACCAAGCTCTCTGCTAGCAAGTAAGACAACAAAAATAATCCTAAATGACAAATGAGCAGCACAGCTTGGTTTTGATCAAAGGTGCAACAAATTTTACTCCACAATGCCCCATTATGATGTATTAAATATGAACATTTAAGTAATTTATCTCTTCAGGATGGTACACTCACTCTTTTTTGCACAGCAGAAGGAATGACCATTTGAAAATGAGTAGAATATCTAAGATGAATAACAGAAGCATGAACTGAAATCCAGTTTAAATAACAGAGCTCAGTGTTGTATTCACAGTACAAAGTACACCCAGCTTTGAAAAAACTCAGTCACTAAAACAGGTATAAGCATTGGTTTTAAACACTTGGACAACCCAAGAACATCCCGTTGCAACACAAGTGCTGCTTTGGAAGGGGCAATTAATGTTTTCAAAGTCCATACCTTAAAAGTACCATTTTGGTTTTTCATATATGAAACCAAGAAGATGTCCACTGGCAGCAGCGCTGACGTGATGAGAGCGACAGCCAAGGCAAAGATCGCTGTTATGGTAGAAATCACTTCACTCTCCCGCCGGCTCTGATATTTGCGCACGTAAACCCAGCAGAAAATTAGAATAGCCTGAAACACACAGCGAAAGAGGCTTACAAGTTGTAAAACGAGAGTGTCAGCAAGTAGCGACTGATGTTATACCCTGTACTGATGACTGGCATAGCACCAACTCACTTTTCACCCGAACACTGAGCATCAGCCTTACATTCACCCCACGCGAGTCACCCCTCTCGTTAGGGGCGGCTTGGGCAACACCACCAGCGCTCAGGGCGCAGAGTGCAAACACGGGGGAAAACACCAACAAGCGGCGCGGGCGGCGAGGCCGGGGGGCGATGCAGCCGCGGGCGCACCCCGGGGCTCCGCGGGGCCCGAGGGCNGTCCCCTGGCAGGGGGCAGGAGCGGGAGATCGGGGCGCGTCAGGGCACCTCCTGCTGCCGCATGGGGCACCGCTGACCTTCCCGCCCGGGCCCGGGGTACCCCTGCCTGAGGGGCAGCGGGGCGGGAGGCGGGGGTTTGGGGAAAGAGAAGATGCGCTAAGAGGTGTCGGGCACTTTCAGTCCCTTTGTTGTTGCTTGTCTCCGTAAAGTCCCAAAACCACATGCCTACATGAGGTGCGGCCGGGCGGAGGCGCCGGGCAGGTGTGCGGTGCGGGACCCGCTCGCGGGAGATTCCCGCAGGGATGTGCGGCGCGGGAATACCGCGCACCCGCGCCTTTGCCCCGGGCTCGACTCCACCGGGGTGGGGCGAGACCGCGGGGCCTGGCCGTGTGCTGGCGGGCAGCCTGGCCTCTGGACACCGTGTCCGGTGTGAGGGCGGCCGTGGGTGTGGGTCTAGCAGGTGGGTTTCGCGGGAGCCCGTGTTCCTCAGAGCGCACTTGGGGAGGGGCAGAGGCTCACCTGAAAGGTGCTGGTGCTTCCCTTAGACTCTTATCATCAAGGTTGGAAGAGACCTTTAAGGTCATCAAGTCCAACCAGCCACCCAGCACTACCCCTGTAACCCCTAAACCACGTCTCCCAGTCCCAGATCCAGACACCTCTTCAACAACTCCGGGATGGTGACTCCACCAGCCCCCTGGGCAACCTATTCCAGTGTCTGACCACCCTAATAGTGAAAAAAAAAATGTTCAGCTATCTAATCTGAATCCCCCGTGTCTCTGCTTCAGGCCATAGGGTTGGGTGCAAAGGGGTCTGTGTGCAGGGGTGCCCCGGGGTAGCCGGGGTCCGGAGCACAGGCTGCTGCTCCCCGTGTCTGATGTTGGTGTGCAGGCAGCTCGGGGTGAAAATGTACACGAGCCTTGCTGGTTGCTCAGCCTCCGTACAAGGGGCTCACAGGCCCGCCAGCGTGAGGCCCGTTCTCATCCTGAAGGAGTCGATACCTTTGCTGTTTCACTCTGTTGTGAGAGCAAAGGTCCTCATGAGCTAAGTAAGAGGAGGTTGAAATTCAGCCTCTTGTTTGTAGCCTTGTGATAAGAGACTTTGGGGCAGGGGGAGCTGAGCCCTGGAGGGGCAAGATTTCAGGTGCTCTGAGGCCAGTGGGGGTGGTGGGAGCTTGTGGCGTCAACAGTGTTCGTGAAGTAAGTGTGAGGTCAGATGGGCAACGAAAGGGACTTCTTGTTGGCTCATAGCCTTGAGAGAAGGGATCTGTTAGGGAAGGGGTTGTGAGACCTTCACCCCAGACTGGATTTTACCTCTGCTGAGCCTTAATTTATTACAAGACCTATACATCAGACAGTGTGTGGTGGTGCCCATGAGCTATATCTGGGGCATCTGCTGTGTGTGCTCAGGTGAACAAGTTCTCTCTGGAAAACATATTGGTGATGTGTGTGGTGGAATAGCTTTGCCACACAGTGGCTGATATCTTTGCCAAGCAATTTACTGTGAAAGTGGTGTAATAGCACTCACAGGCTATTCTTGCTGTTGGAGGCAGCAGGAGTTCAGATGACCTTGCAACTTTGCAAGAAGGAGTCTCTTTTTGGAAGGACAGGAGTATTGGAAGTTTCCCCTCAGAGCTGTGGGCACATGAGGTACTTCTCAGTGTGTTGTCAGTGTACTGTGGAGGGCACTGGCACGTGGCAGCATTCATGAACCAAGTGGTAATGGAGCTGAGGAGGGTTCTGAAAAGCTTGTAAACCTTGCAGGTAGGTACTTGCAGAAGCTGTGTTGACTTGTGGAGGGAGGTGTTGCTTGCAGGGGCAAATACCTGTGTCGTGTGTCATGTGTTGTTACTCTGAGAACAGTACAGATGGAAGAAAATGTGAATATTTACAAGGTGCTTGGATGGTTAGTCATGGGTGCAGTTTTAGGTGAGCTTGTAGCATTGTAAGGAAGGCCCTGCTGGTGCAGAGCTGGTATTGTTTGAGAGGTTCATTCTGGAGGGGCAGATGATTGTTCTGGGTTTCCTTGTGGTGTAAGGGCACAGGCAGCAGACAGGTGATTGTGCAGTGGCTCTGGTGCTGATGAGCTGAGTTTATGACAGTCCAGGGGGGTTCACTGTCTGATGAGAAACGCAGCAAATAGTATATAACTATAATTAGTTTTAGGACAGTGAGCAGATTTTGTATGTCCTCTTAGTTTGTTGGGGTTTATTTCGTCGCTATATATTTTACTATTAATGTGTATGTATTATCTTCACCACAGAAAATATTTCCCTGGATGTCGTTACTATTAAATATGTATGTAATTCAAAATTGCCCTAGAACCCATGAAGAATTAAAAACCTTAAAGAACTGCATTAAAAATAAACTATTCCCAAGAGGGAAGGGAAGTAATTTGCCCTTAGAGTATATAAAGTTTTTATGTTTTGTACAGCACACCTTTATCAATAAAATATTGATCTACCAAACATCAGGGACCTGTAACTGGGTAAGGATTAAGCCTACTGTTAAAATTAAAAAAAAAATCCTATAGCTATAGCTACCACAATTCCTTTTGTTTTGACTCAAATGGTAACATAAATATTTAACTTGCTATAGTAAATAAGCCCTAAGTCTAACTTCAGCATGATCAAAAAATCTTTTCCATTCTAAACAGTTAAGTTTATGTAGTTTGACAAACAAACAAAAAAAACCAACAATCAAACCCTCAGTTATACATTTTGCACTAACAGAAAAATCCAATCTTTGAGTATTTTAATAAAATCTTCCTATATTTTTGCAATAAATGGTAATATTGAAGAAATTCCCATTGCTCTGTCAGATCCATTCCCATTTGGTAAATATTGTTTATAACCTAGTTTTAATTAGGTAACAGGCAAGGTTTTCAATGTTTCAGTAAAAAATATCATGTCCTTGTATGGAAAATGATTTTTGTAATTCATAGTTAAAAGGAAGAACTTCAGTTTTTGTTGGAATGGAAGTAGTGGTTTTACGTACAGTGCAGGCAAAATGGAAGTTTTTGTTATGTTATCACTCTGCTATCTGGATGGTGTTTTTTAATACCATGTTGCCACTAGCTTTCTGAGTCTTTATTCTCTAAAATTTTGAGTTTATAAATTCAAAGCATTTTGTCTCTTATTTTAGTAAAAGCTGAAAATCTTTATCTGAGGAATTATCTACTAGCAGACTTCAGATGATCAATTTGATTTTTTTTTCTACCATTGGGTGGGACACTGCAGATGTCAAGTACACACAAAAATGTAAAAACCAGTTTAATAGCAAAACTAGTATTTTTTTAAATATTCAAATAGTGATCTTTGTCTATGCCTAGTGCTAAGAGAAGTTCTATAAACATAAGTCTTAAAAATGGTGCTCAATTGCTGTGTTGAATTTTGTGATGCAGACAGAAATATCCTTTGTTTACAATTCTGGGGAGCCTAAGACTAACAGTTGTCATGACTGTATTCACAGCTCCCTCTGTAAAAGGGGGCTCATGGATGAATTTGGGGTCATATTTCTGTGTATTCACAATGTCTGTTGACAGTACTACCCTTGAGGTAATGTTGGTATCGTGGTTTAGGAATGATATTATGTAATTTAGTAACCCAGTAAAACCACATGCCACTCCACCTCCCCCCTGCAACTGAAGGCGAAAAAGACAAAGATCTTGGGTTGAGATAAGAACAATTTACTGGAAACAGCAACAAGAGAAGAAAATGAACTGTAACAACAACCATTTTAGTAACAGGTGTATAAAAGAGAGTGATTCACATGCCAAAATGCTCACCATGGAGCTCACGACCCAACTGCAGCCCCACCACCCCAACTGCTAGAGAGCTCTTCTGTCTGAAAAGACTCCTTTTTCCCCCACCCCTGGCAATGATGTGAGGTGGCAAAGAATAACCTTTGGGTCCTGGCCCTGCCCCCTCCTGACTACTGCAAAAAGATAACCCTGTCCTGGTTGGAACCAGGACAGTTGGTTAGAGGTTTCTGGACATACCAGGGCTATGTTTGTTTCTCAGTTGCTGTAGACAACTTCTAGGGTGGCTGCTGTTTGTAGTGCCTCAAGTCTACCTGTGCTTTACTCAGTTGTAGTGTTATGTCAGAGGTGAAAATGAGCAACTAGAGAACAAAATTATGTGAAACACATGGATCATTAAGACTAATCAGTGAAAAATCATGGGTCAAGAAATAAGAGATGAGTCAGCTGGTCAACACAGAAGAAACACTTCCACTCTGCGTAAATGGGAGAGGAGATGAGAAGAACAAATGTCCTTTTTTTGTAGAGTTAGTGCTTGAGAGACAGTGGGGGGGTGTAGCATGAGCCAGCCAGTAAAGTGGCATAATTCATGCCAAAGCTATTGATCCCCTCCAAGCTGAAACATAGTGTCTTGCCACACTGTTTGGGATCCTCATGATCAGTGGTTCTAGTCTTGGCTGCAGTAGTGTAGACCACTGTTGTGTTTCCAACAGCCAAGTTAAGATATCTTGGCTTATAGGATGAGCTTAGTAGATATCCCCATTGTGCTGTTCTCTCCTACACTCCAGTAGCGGATGTGTCCCTTTTTCTGCCTAGATGTAGAGATTTGTCTTCTCCTCTTTCACGCTTCTTTGCTCTTGCTAGTAAAAGCTTGTCATCAAGATGCCACGATGTATAGCAGTATCAATGAATGCACTAAAGAGTGGTAGTGGATAGAAGTACTTGTTTAGGGCATTGTGTATGGGGTCATGGGTGAAAAAAGAACAAAAAGTGAAATGATCTCTGTAAAGGTTTTGTTGGGCATGTTTGTATATAGGGTTGCTAATTTTAAGCTAATAATCAACTGTCTCTTTAAAAATTCTCATTGCACATACAAAGAAAAATGAGTGGGGGCATTTTTGCAAGTCACTGAGATAATGTGTAAATGAAAATAGAATGAGTCTAAAGAGAGTGCTGTTACTGTATTCCTCAGCAAAACCTGACAGGCATTGTGGCAGTAGCAGCCACAGTGTGAAAAAATACAGAATTATGTTGGTGGGCTTCCCTAAATACCACTGTCCTTTCCAGGCAAGACAGCTGCACAATGCCAAAAAGAAAAGGACTACAAAAATTTTGTCTTACAAACAAAATAAATTATTTTAAAATAAACTTCATTTATACTGTTTACAAAATAAAATCTTTGTCTAAAAAGAACTATTATAGTAACTTTTATGTATAGTGAGAAATAAGTCCAAAATTATGCAAAATGTCTTAGATGCTACTTAATAACAAACTTGTGGAATTTATTTTATTGAAGTATTCATGTGGTAAAAAGACAAAGAAAGAAGAAGATGAGTGATATTATAGAAATTAAAGTATAGGAAACAAGATACAGTCTTAATTTTGACCAGGACGAGGGATTAGAATTGTACTTGAACTAGATAGTGTACATACCAAAGGGGAGCAGGTGTTCCTTCTCACTTGACTGAGCTGCTCTTGTCACCACTTGATAATCCCACAAGTTTCAGGGGGCTGAAAGCATGTGAGCTAATGGCAATGACATATTTTTAAATTTTCTGACTAACTCTGCTTGTTCTATATTTTTTTCTCATGTTAGAAGAAAAAGCACTGAAACTGCATTTAGCAGTATTTGATAAAACATGTCATGATCTTACACTTGAAAGCCTAATTATTCTTTGTGTTATGTGGCTCAGAATCCAGTAAAACCTGAAAACCCACTGGCACAGAAACATTGGACCTGGTACTTTGCAAGTACACACAATTAATCATTGGCAATAATATTTTTTTTTAAAAAAGTCTTTAAACTTGTGTGAAGAAAATTGACTGTAACTTTTTGAATTGTCTTTTTTTTTATTTGATGCCATAGTTCATTTACCCCTACTGCAGCCCGAGGTAGATTTTTCAGTATGGTGTGTTATACTGTATTATGTTTATTACATGCATATTCCTTCCATCACTGTACTTGAGTGCTTACTTCATCTTAGTTAACCAGTAGCACAGCTTTGGGTTTCTTCTTAAGCTCTATTAATAGTTAATTTTCGCTCTGTGCATAAGATTTTCTGCTGTATCCACAAATTGTACTTGGATGTCATTTATCACTAGGTTAATAGAGGTAGGACATCAAAATGTGTCCTTTACATCTTTGTTCCTTGTTTTCTTTCCCAACAGTTCCTTGTATTGTTTCCTTATCCTAAAACATTACCTTGTTTCAAGCTCTTCAGTCATGACCACCTCTTCAGAGTGCTTGGATTTAGGGCATCCTATTGTTCCTTTTCACTGAGATTTTCTCTTTGAGCCTTATTCAGAATCAGTAGTTTGTACTGTTGTATCAGTGGCTCAGCATTTACATGAAAAATAGGGACAAGGCATAGTTTTATGAACCTCATGAAAATTTCAGTTTTAGCTTAATTTGGTTTAAATCAGCTCAGTTCTGATTTTGGGTAAGTGTAGGGAAGAGAATGGTTTTGAAAAGAAGTGATGATGTCACACAGGAAAAAGAAATCATCCCATTGAATTGGGAAAAATGTTTGTCTCTATATTTAGTGGAATTCAGAGAAAGCATATATGAAGCAGGTAATCATATAGTGGTTGTTCCTTGCAGCATACCCATCAGTACTGGCACACTGTTCCTCATGTAGCCCAAATCAAAGACTGAATCGTCATTTCTGGAGGGTACAAATAGGCTTTCTGTGCCATCAATTCATTTTTTGTGTCTATTTATCATGTCATTCTTAAGATTTTTATAATAAATTCCACAAAATTATTTATATAAATCAATTTGTATAATTGATATACATAATAATTTATGTACTTAAATTGGCTTATTGTCTTAGGCAAAGCATAGTCCCTAAAACATGAGAGTTTCTAACATGCGAAAACCTGGCATCGTCTGGGACCACTAAAGTCTGTGAAAGCACAGAACTGTCACAAGGTGGAGAGGAATAGCTAATCTGTGCATTCAGGTGTATGTCTTCTCTTGCTGTGGTAGTATCGAAGTAGGGAAAAAGTGGGGTTTTAAGGTTTTTGGGGGTTTTAATTTTGGAGCAGAGATAATATTCTAAATGGTTGTGACATGCAACTAAAAATAAGTAGTTGGGTTAGAAATTCAGAATTAATCTGTGGCAGAATTTAGAGTGGTTGCTCTTTTCATAAATTACTAACAACTGCGTAGTAATGTTTATGGAGGTTCTTTAGTATTCTGTTCCTTGGTTCGTTTACTTGAATAAAACCAGAATGTTAAAAAAGGAGTGTGAGGGCAGAAGAGGTGATTCATTTCTCCAGGACACAGTGAGTGTAGGTCAATAACATTTTCTTTAAGGAGGACTGTAAAAACAATTAGAGCCTTCAAGGTCAATTTATTTCTAATTTTATTCTTTAAAAAAAACCCCCAATAATTAAAAGCTTTTCTGTATGTAAATTATAGTTCTGTGTGAGCTGATAAGAAAGAAAGCAATGTAAACTTCCACAAAAGAGGTGTGTGAATATTCCCACAAAAAAAAATGTGAACGATGTATTCCCATAAACTTTCTGCCTGATGTTTTCTGTCAGAGAGAAATAGATTTCCCCAGTATTTTTCTCACGCTGCTAGTCAAATAATGAACTGGCTCCTTGATCATATTAGAACACCCAAAGTACTGTTTTCTGCATCTTTGTCCTAAATTATTAGAAATACTGCTAGTCTTTTGTACCTGGGAGAACTGCAACCAAGGCATAAACTTGGAGGGAAAATGTTTGGAAATTTTTCCAGGATAGACTGAAGAAACAAGATGAAGAGCAAGCAAAGCAATAGATTAAAATCTGACCCCCTGAAGTTAATGGCAAAACTAACAGTAAGTTTAGCTTTTGACAAAATTCATCTTCAGAGGTAGTCAAAAAGGCAAGTAATGATAGTAATAGGAAGGGCATAGTGTAATTGTCATTGCACTTCACAAACAGTGAGCTGTTTTGATGTCCATGTCAAAAAATTATATGGCATTTTAGATGGTTTTAGGGGAGGATAAGCATGAACAAAGTGAGGAATAGGTTTCTCTGAACAGAAAAAAAAGTAATTTGGAGTCGCCGTTTTGGAAAAGATGCTACTCAAGGAAAAGTAATAGAATTTTAAAGGCTCTGACTGACACAGGGAATAGAGAATAGAGAACAATTAGTCATGCTCATATAAAAACAATTTGGCACAAAACAGATTAACAAGAAGCAGACCTAGAAAGAGACTGCCTCCTAAAATTTAAACAAAAAGATACTCTTACCATAGGATAATTTGAATACCAAGTATGCGTATGTTAAAGATTAATAGAGAAATCCATGGATGAGAGGTCTGTCAAGCAGTATTAACCACTCTAAGAGAGAAGCAGCCTCCAGCTCAGGAGGTCCCTAAGCAGAGGAGTGCCAGAAACGGACAGGATTTGCAAGGGAAGGTTGCTCAGCTTTCCCTATTTTCGTAAGGCTTTGCTGTTGGCATTCAAAGGTCAATAGAGGAAGTTGTGCAGCCTTTCAATCATTCCAGTTACTGTCTTTCAATTAGTCCAGCTCAATATGTCTGTTCTTAGAATATCAACAAAGGCTGGTGTTGTGTTGATTTGCTAAAGTCAGAGGGTAGCCTTCATGGTAAAGGTGAATTTCTTCTGGTTCAGAAGACTGATTCAAAGCCATCTACATTATTTAAACCTAGCATATGGACTGCATAAAGAATCCTGAACATTAAGGGCTGTCTAGCAGCACAGTAGAGGTTATTTTTATATTATAATGAATAGTAAGAACAGTTGAGACTCATCTCTAGCCAACAAAATAGGCCTTAAACCCATACCCAGGAGATCAGAAAGTTGCCTTTTATTTCAAAATGTGGGAAGAGGTAGGCTTAGTGCTTCCATGTGAAAAGAGAGAGTTGATGAATCTAATTTCCTCAGTTCAAGAAACAGACTGATGAACTGCAGTGAGTTCAGGGAAGGGTCACCAGAGTGACTGGGTCTGGATGACTTACTTGGTGGAGAGGTGAGGGAGCTGGACTTGTTCAGACTTGGGAAGAGATGGCTGTGGGGGCCCAACAGCAGGCTGGCAGGGAGGTTGTCTAGACAATGGAGTCATTGGCACAGTAGGAGAAGAGATAAAAAAGACATAAATTAAAATAGGAGGATCTGACTGGATATATAGAACAAAAAGAAAAGTGTAAGGAAAATTAATCAGTGGAGCAAATAGTCCAGAAAGGTTTTGTAATGCCCATTCTTGGAGATTTACAAGACTTGACTGATAAAACCTTGACTGAGCTGCTCTGGATTCATTGTGACCCTACTTTGAGCAGGAGATTGGACAAGAAAGGTCCCAAGAACCACTTCCTTCCTGAACAAGTTGGTGATTAATGCCTCTGACATGGCAATTGTGTTTAGATAGAAGATTTTGGAGAGTGCAAGGAAAATCATTATTCTCAGGAATTGCACCAGGAGTTGAATAGTAGGACAGTAGCACAAAGCAATGTCTCAGCGAGGAGGAATGGCATGACATTACAGCTGCTGACTGGAAATGTTATCATTTAGGCCTTTTTGATCAGTAGTGGCATAGCAGGAGTTACCTCTGTAGTTTTGACGTCACAGAAGAGCAAATTATTTTACTTACTGCTATTTCTGTCCTATCTAAAATGTATGATCTGTAACTACGTGGATCCTGTGACAGTTATCAGTGCATATGGATACAACCAAATACTGTTCTGTAGATGCCTCTATCCTGAAACAAAAGCTTTTTCAGCAGGTAGAGTCAAAAGACACTGATTCTGGCAGTGGAACAGGTTGTCCAGAGAAGCTGTGAATGCTCCAGCCCTGCCAGTAATCAAGGCCATGTTGGATGGGGCTTAGAGCAACCTGGTCTAGTGGGGCTGGACCTAGATGATCTTTAAGGTCTCTTCCAACCTAAAGCATTCTGTGATTCTAAACAAACCATGTGGAGCCAGGCCCGTGCATTTACATAGTGAGGAGCAATCTCTGAGTCTTTATTAAGTGTTGAAAGTTCTGGCATACATAATGTTTATTTTACAAGACCCAAAGCTTCAAGCTGCTACAAAGACTTAATGTTCCCTGTGTCCGTAACAGAAACAGCAGAGATGGATACATGATACAGTAATACTTTTTTCTTCTATGTTCTTGATAAGTACTTAGTTTAACATATTTTTCTTGCTTCATTTATTTCCTGCAGGTGAACTGCTTTCCTCTTTGGGTTGTGGCTGAATAATCACTTGAGTAGGGGCGGGGAAAACACAGCCGGTAATTATAGAGGAGGTGTGATGTCGAAACTCACCATTTTTAATGGGCGATTCAAACAAATAAATTATACTTAATTAATAATTACAAACCACTTCAATCTCAGATGTAAAAATCCCGTTTGAGAGGCAGGAGCCTTCTTGCTTGGCGTTTCGGGGCATTTTCCCCTGTTCCCCACCAGAGGGCTCCCGCGGCGCAGCTCTCCAGAGCCGCTCCCATGCCCAGCGCAGGCGGCAGGAGGTTTGCCAGGGATCTCAGGAGGGCTGCATCTTGCAACTCCTTAGAGAAATTTGCCGTTTCGGCAGAAGTTTTAGCATAGCGAGAACTTCAGGAGCTAGTGTGTAATATATGAGCGATTTATATTTTTCAAGTTAAGTACATATCAACTTCAATTCCAGTTTTTCAGAACTAAAATGGCTTGTTTCAAATCTTACTTTGTCAGGCTCTCTTGCTATTGGTGGCACCATTGCTGACCAAAGCATTCAAGTCTATAATTCAGTGCCGTCATAAAAATTTTCATTTCTACAGATATGCACAACTAGAGCATACCTAAACTCTGCTATTTCTTCACCATTACATATTCAAGAAGGAATCCTTTACTATTACTGTATGATTGACTTATCTAAAACATTCTTTCCCGTATTTGCAACCGTAGCACTTGCATTCTGAACTCTGTTGAACTTGGTAACTCAAAAAGAGATGGAAAATCATAAATCTGGTCAGGTTGATCGTTTCTCCTTCGTCTTGCAGTCTCTGGTGATCTCATTTGTTGCATGACAGACATGCTAATAGGAGTATGTAGGCTCCTATCTCTCCTGTACTGACAGACCTCAGTGACTGTTCTCATTCCTTTATTCCAGCAATTAGTTTGTTTTGTCCTTGTAATGCTCAGTTAATTTGCCAGAGTCTGTCCCACTTTTTACACAGCCTATTGAAATACAGAATATCCTTCATCAGCCAGTTCACAGATCCTTTATTCATATCTTAAAATACCCCGTTTTGGTTTAATACTTAAAGTGTCATGTGACCATTTAATGGTCATCAAAGTGATGATTTCTAAATTTTTTTCTACATCTTATTTATATCTCCCTTTTGTAGAAATATTTAGTACATATATGTATTAGTGTAATTCTCATTTCTCATATTATTTCATGTATTTTACATTGTGATTTAATTTTACTAAAATGGAACAGGATGCCCAGAGAAGTGGTTGAGTCACCCTCACTGGAGGTATTTAAAAGACATGTAGATGTTGCAATTAGGGACTTGGCTTAGAGGTGGACTTTGCAGTGCTGGGTTAGTGGTTGGACTTGATGATCTGCAAGGTCTTTGCTAATCTAAAAAATTCTATGAAATTGGGTTTTTTGCTTCTTACCATACAAAGTCTTCAACATAGTTATACAGTACATGTTGATAATTTAATATTTTTTTCTAATAGGGAAATGCAAACCAAGTCCTACTCTTCTGGATGATTAAATATTGAGATTCTTCCCAACATTTACTGAAAAGTGCAAAATACTAGAAATATACAGATTTTATGCAAATTCATGCATGGCAGGTATTCACTTATTATGTATTTGTATTCATTTTGTGTGTATATTTGCTTCAATATTAAAAACAGACTTTCCCCTTCTGCTTCTTCATTGTGTTATCATTTGCTTTCTTACAGTCACCAAATTAAAAAAGACCATGAGAAATTTTATTCCATTTAAGAAAACTGTTGGCTATAATGTCTCCAAATTTTTAACTAGAGGAAAGAGACAGTGCACAAAAGAACCGGATGCACAGGCCATACCTTTTTGTAGAGGCAAAAGACATCAAGATATCCCACAAAGCATGTTTTTAGTGGCTCTGAGAAGAAAGACTCCGGTGAAAATCTCGTATAAAGAGGAGTTGAACTCAGATGAGTTGATAGCCAAATTATTGTGTGTTCCATGTTGGCTGCATAAGAGATGTAGACTAAATGCAGTCTGCAAAGGATTTGCTTTCTGTGTCAGCATACTCGATACTACAGGAGGGTATTTAATGGCATGGGACTAGTCTTTGATTAGCATGGAAAAGAAATCTTCAGAACAACTAATAGCAGCCTTCCAACACACAGGGGGAGGTCATTGAGAAAAATTGAGCTGAAGCTGTTCAGAAGTACACAATGGGAGAATGACAGGTGGGCACAAGTAGAAATGAGAAAGGTTCCAAGTGGATATGAAGAGAAACCTCTTCACCATGAGGACAGTCAAGGACTGGAGCAGGTTGTCTGCAAAAGTTGTAGCCTCGCTCCTTGGAGGCTTTCAAGGCCTGACATGCTTCACTACCTGCTGCTGATTACTATTTCTGTAGCATACTATACTGTACTCTTACACTGGTAAAGTCATCCTGTTGTAGATGTTACTTAAATTTCCCCCTCCCTTACCTAGTTTCATCAGTGTATTTTCTGTTTGTTTATGATATTAGGTATCAGTTCAGCTTTGGCATGTTTGGGTATAGTGTCCACTGTGTGGACTCTGTAATATTAGAGGTCATCTAGCAGGTACCTGTGTTTTACCTTGTTTTCTACACCGTCAACTTACACTTGTTGATCTTACATAAATTAGTTCAGTTTTATGCACATTTAAATAGCATACTCAATGTGTGATATTTTCTAGCATTTTCCACGTTGTTTTAAAATATTTTGCGATGTATGACCATTTGTATAATGGTTATTACATGCCCTGTCGTCTTTGCTCATGTGTGTTTTAGTCAATTTGGGTTTTAGTTGTGCTGACTTTTGGCAGCATTCAAACAAATAACAGTACACTAATGTATTGAAAATATGAGCACTTTCCTTAAACACACCTGACACATCCATAGGATAGACTTCTAAATAAATCTAAAGCATTTTTGTCATTACTAGCTATTTTCTCCTTCACAATAGGGACTCTAGATATATCCATACTGTTTTTTGAGTGTGTTCATGTGACTGCCACTGAACTGGACTGTTTCTATACATAGTGCAGGTCTGCAAGCACAGTTTTGGTGCACATTTTTGTGTGAGAAAGAGCAGCTCTGAATGATACTAGTGACTAATCAAGTATTTTTGAAAAATAAGCAGTTACAAGTTAGATGAGGCATTGCTAAGCAACTTTCAGTCCTACTTTTCCCATTCCAGTTTTCCAGTTTGTTTTTTTTTAAATAATATTCTCACATGTGCTTAGAACATTCCCTTAAAATTTAGAGATTGCTCAGCTGGCTTGGTGCAAAACTATCACATTACCACTAGATAAACATCATAATAACAAGTGCAAGGCTTTGCTTTCCTTGGCTAGAAAACATTGTGAATAGCTTTCTGTTGACATGAAAATGATTGAGTAGGAAATAATTGTATGTCCATTTTTGTAAGGTAATTTAGATGGCCCAGGAAAAAGGTGATACAGTGAAATCAAATACAAGATCACTCACAGGATCAAATACTTCAGGGCTAAGCTTACAGAGCAGCATACAGCATTTTGGAAAGCCAGAACTCTTTAAGAGAGGTAATAATAGCTTCATGCACACTGTGATGGCTTAAAAAAAAAGATGGGTTTTAACAGAAAGGAATGCTAAGTAGCAGTAGTGTAGCTATGTTACTGCTTTATAAGGTATTGATTGTGTAACTATACCGTTGTGTTAGCTTCTACTCTCCAAGCATTCTGCTTTCTAATTGATGTCAATGAGCAGGAATGGTTCCAGAAACAAAACTCAAACCAACCAACCAAAAAAACCCACCTACCACAAAACCACAGTGTTTTGTAGTGAAAAACAGTTGAAATGAAACAAAAGCTCTACAATCCATCTTCGTTATTCGGAAAAAGAGTTGAGAATAGCCTAAGTTTGTACATGGAAATAAGACTTCTGGTATTATTAAATAGCCATGAGGCTAGTTAAAAGATAATAAATAAGGCATATCATAATCCAAAAGCTAATGCCTGAAGCTAGAAAAACTGAGAAAAATTAGTCACTTGGGGGAAAAAAAATCACATAAATATGGTTACAAATGCAACTATTAGACTAGATATGTGGTATTCGTATAATTCCATGTATTTAAAACTAGATTATATATTTTTGTTTGAAAAGAAGATATATAGCTTGCCTATAAATTAGGAATTTGTTAGAAATTACTGAATATTATTTTATGATCTAGATTATGAAAGAAATCATAACCTCCTCCAAAAGCAGTTTAGTGTGTCTAGATGGAAAATATCTTCTCAGGACATAGTACTGGGCAACTAACTCTAAGTGGCCCTGTTTGAGCAGAGAGGTCAGACCAGATGATGTCCAGAGACACTTCTAACCTTGGCCGTTCTGTGAGAAGCATCAGCAGTATCAGGCTGGAACAGAGAAAGCAAAGCAAGAGCGATGAAGCCAAGGAAGTTAAGGAAGGCTGCTTGCAGGAAGGATAAGGTCCTAGCCAAAGTCTTAGTGATGATAGTTAGAGTTTTTTAGAGAGAGACCAGGTAGGCTCTGAAACATAAGTAGCAACTGAAAGCTGCAAGATTTTCAGGATGGAAAGACTTACCCTGCAAATATGGAGTGGATGGTGAGTGGATATGTTTTCAAACCTTTTTATTTAAACTGTTTCACCTAGTAGACTGAGCTACTATTTAAAGAGTTACTTTGTTAAAGCTTTTATAAAGTCTACTTTTAGATATGAAAAATATTTTCCTTTGATAAATTCCAGAGTAACATGCAGGTAGCTTCACTTCAAGAACTTTTTCAACATGTAGTCAGCTGCAGAGATCATGGCCTGGAAAACATAGTGATGGATAGCAAAGCCTAATTCAAAACATGGTGGGAAAAAAAAAAAGGGCAGGCTTTTCCTCTTGTTAATTTGGTTTTGGTTTTATGTTTTGGTTTGGTTTTTGGTTTTGTTTTTTTTTTCATGCTATTTAGCTATCTTTCTGTTGTAACTGGAAAAAGTTGTCATTTACTGTGTAGGTAGCCGACTAAATCACCCGTCTGTCTGGATATCTGAAATCAGGAATTCCAGCAACTACTGCAGGAGAGGAAAATAAGGAATCTAAATACAATGAGATCTGGAAAGGGATGAAAAAGCAAAACAGAGGGAAGAACCTCAACCATACTGAACAAAAAACAAACACACAAAAACACGCCACCAAAAAAAACTGTATTAACTGCAGCATGCCGTTGTGGAGGCTATTCTAATCCAGATGGGAAGCTAGTGGAATTTCAGCTTCTAAATATTTTTTCCAGTGCCAAGGTCAAAAAATCCTGTTGTCTTTGTTGTTCAAGTTGCACTCTGCCACTAAATGCGGCACAGCCTAGGATCCAGAAAAGTCTTTCTGGCAAGAAATCTCTTTCTGGTATATTTATTTCTTAATTGTCCTCTCTCTGAGGATGACAGGAAGTGTTGGTAATAGTTTCTGGTTAGAGTGAAATCTTGGCTTGATTGAAGTCTCTGATACTCGTAGCTCCAGCAACAGCAACTGAAGAGAGGTGGTAGAAAGCAGATGTGACATTCTGGCCCAGCTGAATTTTATACCAAACCATAATTGACTTAGTGAAGCCAAAATTTCTGTCTAAATAAAAAAATTTACCAACATTTCCCATGCTCAGCAGAAAAACAAAGGTGTTTTACTTGCACTAACTTTCTAGTTCTCTTCCATTATTCTTTCCACTGGGATCCTAGAGTGGAGTTATATAGCAGTGATTACCCATGAGCAACAGAGGAGAGAATGACCAGTGCTAAGAATGCAAATCTGAATGCAGAAGGCAAGGTCATTAATGGAACTGGCATCAGTCCTATGGGAGAAAGTTTATTTCAGGAAAAACAATGAGAAAAGGAATGACAACAAATTATGTCTAGACAACGATTTTTTAGTATGTTTAAAAATGTTTCAGTTTTTAAATGAAACATAGTGATATCTTTTGATTTCCAGTGTTACTTAAGCAGAAATTAAGCTGTTGAAGCTATTTTCAGGGGGCTTTCTCATATTATTTTAATGGTGACAGGTATTTATTTTAATTTTTCCTATCTTACAGTGTCTTGTTCTTAATGCTGATAGGTTTTCAATAAATCATTGTCAAAGGCAATTCTCAACTCTCTCAAATTATGAAGATATTTTAATATGTATTTTAATTTCAGAGAAAAAAAGGTAATACTACTGAAGTATGAGGAAAGATGGGGAAATTATATCTTGATTATATATTTCTTAGGCATCAAAAGCATACCCCTTGGCTACATCAGAAAAGTCAGATCCAATCCTTAATTCAGTCTGATAGATAGTGTTTCTTTTGTCCATGCCCACTTACACATGTAGAATGAACCACATAATGATATTTCACTATTGTCACCATTTACTGTTAAACAGAAAAACTTACAGGACTCCAAAACTGATTAACATCTAGAAAAAAGAACTGTCTTGCATAGTATTCTATACTGGAAGAGGTTAGGTGTATCTGACTGCATTGATTAGCCTGTGTTTTGTTAACAAAGAGATGAAAAGGAATCTATCCCAATCCACTGGGCTACTCTATGTCAAAGGATATTCTAGTATCTTAATTTTTGCTTTTTTCCCCTTCTTTTTGTTCTACTGTCTCAGCTCCTGACTGTCATAATTGTAAATAATTCAAAGATAGAGTAGAAATAAATCACTAAATAATTTGATGTTTTATTTTTTAGATATTTTAGCCTACGTAGGTGAGCAATGATGGCTTCCCATGAGCTAAATATCTTCCTGTTTCCTGCCCCTTTTCCTTGTCTGGTTTTCCTTGCCTTGTCTCTCCTATCTAGAGACAAGCTGTCATCATGCAGGCAAGGCAAAGGATGGGGGAGTTTGGTGGGACAGTATATTTGAACTCAGCGTAATGGCAATGGCATAGACTGAGAAGTAGTTAAGACTTCTGAACTGGTTTATGACGAGGGAAAATATAATAAGGTGGTGATCTGAGCAGTTACAATCTGTCAGCACTGCCTGAGACCACCTGGAAAACAAGTGGAGAGGGCTCTTCTACAAATTGTAGTATTTATTTTTAATATTCCAATAAAATCACAGGAGTGGAAATTGTCCACTGAAAATACTACCTAAATTTTTACCTTCTTTTAGATAATAAAATTAGATTATATTTAAAAAGGATATGCACACTTTTACTGTAGGCCAAGGTAAATTTGTGTTAATGAGACTGTTGAGAAGAACTGCTCTGAATGTAAATGGAAGTACCTTATGCAGATGAAACTGAAAATTCTTATTTAATCATGCCTACTATAGGCAATGCGTGTGAAATATTCCTTTAAGTCCTCTACACATAGAATTTGATTCAGTTTATTGGTTTCAGGCCAACTTACTTTGTGAGCAATTTACATAATTATAAAAATGTGTGTTAGTAGTGTAGGCTATTTTCGTAGTTAATTTTTAGCCATAAAAAGACTATAAATATTTCTAAGTATATAAAAATACCTTATTTAAAGATGTCTAAAAGCCATGCTGATCCTAAAATTTATTTAAGTTTGTTGAATGTCTACAGATTCTATAAAACCTTTAACCAAGCACGAATTCAGTCCAGAAACAAAGCTGTCAGGTGGAAGTTAGGAAAACTGTCATTCTAACAACAAGAGAGACACTTGAAAAGAGCAGTTAATTCCAAATCTGTATTTCCCAAGGGAAATTACACTCTTAATTTAGACATTTCAGGTGCCTCACACGACTTGTGTTCAGATTTCACTCAACTTGCTCTTTGCTTACATGTGTAGACAGGAACATAACTCACTTCCATGATTGGCCTAAACTAACTGATAATGCTTAAAGCTGGATTTAAACTTGTGATTAAATTACTTTTGGTTTATTAACTCTGTGATCTTCACACCACAGGAACACAATCATTCAAGTAAATATGTGTAGCCCTTTGTCTTGCTGTAATTGCTCAAGTGTGCTTGGATGCAGACAGCTTCTTTCTCAGTGCACTGGGAACATTTCTCCAGCAGTTTGCTGTGCTGTACCACGGACAGCCATGGGATGCACTCAGACCTCCCACTGATTTATGTAGTAAAGCTCAGTACTAGAGAGGTCTCAGAAGAAAGCTTGCCAGCTTTGTAATTTGGAACTCAGCTAGTCTAATTTGGCATTCAAACCTGGGTTCTGATGGTAAGAAACACTTCTGTGGGGATGTAACCCCTGTGTAAAGACAAATGTGTGCCTGGTGCAAGCTCTTGTTTTCAGTTATGTATTCTACTCACAGGTCTTCTGTGGATAGTCTTCTTTTATTTATTTTTTTTTTTTGCTCCTGTCAACAGGCTTAGTTCATTCAGTTTCGGCCTTTTTTTTTTCCCTAACTTTATTCTCTAAGAGTCAAATCCTCCGTTGAAGTAAATTTTAGAGTTCCCTAGATACCAGTGAAGTACCTGTAACATATGAACAGTTCCTTACAGAAATAACTTCTACTCTAATTCCTGGGAAATGGAACAATATTGCAGTAGGACGGACAAGCTCAGTGTTGCTGATGAACATTTGAGCAACTTGTTCCTCAAACAGTTTGTGAGTTCTCTTTTTTTTTTAAGGAATTTGACCTTGTAGTTTTAACATATGAACCAGCTTCTTCCCAAATAGGTTTGAAAACATGTATATAATTTCTGATGCTAAAAAGATTTTGGATAAACACAATTTTATTACAAAAAATTTTGTTTGTGAAAAGTGTCTTCCCCCTGTAGAAGCCCAGAAGATAAGGGACTAATGAATATGTTGCAAACACCAATAGCAGTGGAGCCAACCAAGGGTTGTTGGTAATAATGCACTCAGAAAGAACAAACTGTGGCTGGAGAAGGTAGGAGGTAGGGCAGCACTTTTCTGGGACAAATGTCCTTGTTCTGGGTCCTGGAGATAAGCACAACACAGTATTGCACAGGCACAGGATTGAGGTTGAGAAGCAGACAGGGACTGCAAAGGACGATCAAAAACACCCAGGACCCCCGAAGTCCTCCAACCCATTTCCAGAAAGGTCCACAAGAATGAACTGTGCATGATAGCTGATCTGCCTACAAAGCCAGAAACTTCTCTCAAGGGTGGGCGAACTTATCTACAAAAAAGGACTCCCACGAAGCCTCAGGACCCCGGACACCTCATCAGCTGGATCAGTGCTGGAGCCAGGACTGGTGATCTCCCTTTCTTTCTCTCTCCCTCCCCTTCTTTGATTCACCTCTCTCTTCTCTTTCACCCTACCCCCTTTATCCAAAACTTACTGCCATGTGCTTATACTAGGAGGTCAGGATGTGAAAATTTTTTTCATGTGGAAATATAGCCTCACTGAATAGTTGCAGAATGCCACTTTAAGCTGTTTGAACATTGATGGTTCCAGCATTAATAACTGGTTCCAACACAATTAGTCGATGGCTAATTGGCAAGATTAAGTACTCAGTTAAAATAAGCAACAAGATATATCTGGATTGCACTTAGCAGGAAAGGGAAGAAACCAAAGCAGTTCCTGGCAACTCCAGGCTTCATCAAAATGGCATGTTCATGCTAAATCACTTGGCCTTTCTCCAAAATTAAATTTCTTCATTGTGTACAAACCAGATTTGACATGCCAAAAATAAACAATTTAAAGATTGATGCAAATGTTATGCTTGATACATTACATAGCTACACTTGTTTTAAGAACCTTCCATTTATTTAAAAGTGGCCTTTCTAGGAGCTAATATTGGATTCTGCATTCCTAATAAACAGTAAAATGTATTTGAATGGCAGTGCATAAACATACAAATAGTCATACAAACATGGTCTGATAGGTTCTGCCTTTTGACTGCCATTTTCTATTAGCGCTCAAATCCTCAGCTCCCAAAAACACATACATACACAGGGTGATGTAGGATGTTGAGTTGCTATATGTATAGGTCAGTAGGCTGGTTTAGAGAGCATGCGACAGGAAGATTTTTTTCCCTTTTTTTAGTATGTACTGCTGTCTCACTTCAAGTTGCAGCCTTCTAGATATTATTGAATTCATAGTTTCCTTACATAGGAGATCATAACTAAGTAGCTCTAGGCACACATCAAGCATATATAAATCTGTAAAACTACTTACTTGAAAGTGTAATGGTTAAACTCTGAGACTGTTTTCTCCCAGATAAGTGGCAAATAGAGTATGTGAATGCAGAGATACAGATTAAATATGCACTTAATGTGACTTTCCAGGTTATTGTGCCTATTTATTGAGCAATAAATATTAATAAAATGTGTCATTTTATTATTTCTTTTTTATGTAGTTTGACAGTATTGAAATTGAACATTAAAATACCATAATGGTAGATAGCTCAGCATGAACTCAGAATCCTGGATGTGTTAATGTAATTGTGGCTACTATGTTGATAAAAATGATGGTTATATGTATCAGTTCATCTTGCACAGGCAAAATTATAGAAGTAACTTTATGAAAATTTGAAACTATTCTTAACTGGACCTAAAAGTGGTCATTGTAACTGGACCTAAAAATTTATCATTGTAGTGTTCCATTTTTAAATAATATTTGGGCAAATTAGTTGGCTAGAAAGGACACAACAGTAGCAGACGCTGGCTAATATTGAGACTTGAAAACTCTTGGACATATTTGTTACAGTTTAAAATCTATGTTTCATCTTCCTGAAGTTAAAAGAAAACAGGCATAGAATATTCTCTCTGCATTTTTTGAGTCATTTTGGCCCCTTTACTGAAAATCTGAGTGCTTCCCAACTATGTGGAAAAACAAGTAGCAGTTGGGTTTTTTTTTCCTTTTTGTCTCCTACAGAAGAAATGAAGTGACATCCAGCTTTTCTGTTGGCTTTGCTATTTAGGAGTGCTTAGTATGTGTGCACATGCATATAAATAATGCCTTTTTGATGTAATTTTTGCCAAATTGCCCTCATTTGAGTGACATTTTTGCTCCATTTACATCAATGTTAAAATTTCCATTAGCTTCCCCAGGGCTGGGATTCCACCTGTTTTATCTAAGTTCACTATAGTTTAGTCTCGTGTATTTAAAAGCATTTATATTTTAATTGCTTCAGCGGAATGCAGTTGTCGTGACCGGCAAATCTTGCAGAGGACAGAAGGGATCATCTGGCAAGGAACAATGCCACATAAGGGCTTATACAACAGAACAGACATTCTAAGCTCTACATTCAGCAAGAAATAGTGTGGTAAGGGGCGTTTCAAACTAGGCTCCTTTTACAAAATTGTTTTCAAGTAGGATACTGCTGCTTTTAAAGAGTTTTTTACAAGTTTACAGCTTCATTCCTGCATATGCCTCACAAGCAACACAAGTTTAAAATGTGGGTCTAACGAGATGGAGACAAATCTGTTAGTGCTGCACAGAGTGAATTATGCTACTTGGTTGCTTTGGATATTCTGAGCATCATGCAAAAGAAACAAAGGGTGAAAGTGAGTGTTAGCAATAAAGAAAAATTTTCTACAAAGTAAGTCAGTACCTTTGCCCCCGGATTCTCTCACCTTTTCCCCCTACATCTTTCCTGCAACTGCAGTTGTAGTAAAAGCTGTTGAGTGGAGCAGTTCTCTCTTGGTACAGGAGATGGAACGTTCTCTGCATGTCTGTGCTAACTGTGGCTTCAGTCCTCAGTTTCTTTCCTTTCTGCTTCTTGGTATATTTGCCATAGCTCTTGCGTGGATTCAGGTCTAATTCTGTCTTCTGTGTCCCTTAGTTAAACTCTGAGATACCTGGAAAACTGCATTACTGCAAAGACAACATGGGATGTCATACATTTGCTGCAGGTGCTTCAGCTCATATCACCAGTTTTTTCCAGTACTTCCCAGATACGAAGGAAATAAGGCCATCTACAGACAATATTTTCTCTGACGCACATCAGTAACTGCAGGTGAACCAGAATTGCAGGTGTTTGGGATTTCTAAGCTGTTTATGGTAATGAGATGTTTTGCAAGTTGGGGCTTTGCTTATTATATTATAAGAGGCAGAGAGAAGCCATTTTTTTGGGGATCATGACAGAGGTTCTTAAGCAGTAAGGTTTTTCTTGTTCCCAATTTTCATGTCACTAGTCATTCAAACTGTATTTATTAATGTGAACAATGCTGTCCATAAATACGTATGGTGCCAGTCCCTACTGTTGAGCTTCTCAACTAGTATAAATCACAGTAATTCCTTTGATTTATGTGAACTGGAATAATCCTGTTTAGTTGAAGATCTGGCCCAGAGAAAAGGAAATGTATGTGTTAGTCAGGGAAAGTTGTAGCAGTTTCTACTTACTGCTTTCATACAGATGTGGAGTGTTCTTTAAAGTTAATATGGTCTAAATAAGGTATTTAATTTTTTATTTCTAGTGTCAATACCTTGGTAAGGGAAGCAACACCCTTGATTTAGGAATTATGTTTCATTATTGCTCTGTAGGAGAAGAGGACTCTATTTGAGTCTGGACTTTCAAGCCATTCTGAAATTCTGAGGGACAGAAATATATCTTTAAAGGATGAACTGACTGTATGTGCAAACTGTTATGGAACTAAAATGTTTAGCTAATTAAGAACTTATAGTGATTGAAATTAATGAGGCCATTTATACTCAAGTAACACAAATGAATCTAGGTATTTAGGACCTGTCAATCTCGTAATTTTTTTTTTTTTTTTTAAATTCTGTAACTTGAAAGAGTGATGAGAAATGCAGTTCTTTTCAAATCAAAAATGACTATGCCTTCATGAGGGGCAGAGCTTTTGCAAAGGGACTTTCAACTGAGGGTCTCACAACTCTGCTTGAAACAGAATTAGAGCTCAACACTGAAGCCTTTATCAAATGAACAGTCTGAAGTGGAAGGAGAGTGCTCTGATGATTTGTCAGCTGTGGGATTGGGCTCTTGCACCTCACCCTGTGAGGTAAGACAGCTTTACTTTCTATAATTTACAGAATGAGCAAGCAAGAAGTGTGACTTGCCTGAAGTTACACCACAAGTCTGTGACAAAGCTGCAGGATAAAACACCCTAGCAGATGTGTATGTAAGCTGCAATTTCATCTTTCTCTCATGATTCTAAGTTGGGAAGAACAACTGTTTTGAAATTCAAACCAGAAAGATAATCATATCTTTCCATGTGATTTGTTGATTAACCTGGCTAGTTATCTCGATTGAAAGGAGGAAACACTCCAAAATCTGGTGGCTGTGTGGGAGGGTTTGGGGTATGGGGACTGGGGGTGGAAAAAAGTTTATCCTATGAATTTTCTGACCTCAGGACCAGATGGCTACATTGATGTTTAACTGATAACTTTTCTTAAGACCACTTTCCATTTTTTCCCCTGTCAGAATGATTCCACTAGAAAAAGATAAAATACATCTTGGATATGTATAAATGAGATATGTTTAACTAAAGCCCTACTCTGTCTTCTGCATATCTATTTGTAGTCATTCTACTTCTTTCTGTCCTTCTCTCTGGTTTACGTCTTTAAAATGCAATACAGAAAACTGCCACAAGCACACTTGGAGAACCTGACAAAAGTGCAGTTTGACACATACAGATAAGAGTCAGTGGCAGTGCTCAGTCTCACCATTTCATCACAGACAGATGATATTACAAGTGCAAGAACACTCAGGTTTGTAAATTATAGATTTTAAAAGGCAAAGCAAATGTCAGAAATGCAGTGCAGCATCAGTGCCATAAACAGGTGTACTCTCTTGTTTTCTCGAAAGGCTGATTTTTAAATTTATGATAAAGTATATAAAATTAATGGTGTATGCTTACACTTAAATGATAAAAGCTAGTTTCTGCCAGTATGTTATTGTACATAATTGGTTCTTTACAACTAGAAACCAGATACTATTTCATTCATGCATTCATACCATGGCAGTCTAATTTATGGAACAGTTGTGGGGGATTTTTGGGGAGTAGGGGGAAAGAGGAAAAAAAAAACATTTTTTACATTGTTACCTGACTTGGGATATACACATATGGTTATGTAAAACTGTGTGTCTGGGTGGCTGTTTATCCTTTCTTGCAGAGTATTCAGTGCTCACTGAGTGGGAGGGTCACACTGTGTGAGACTAATAAGGACAGAGCTGCATCCCCCTCTACCACTGTTTGGAGACTCACTCCAGCAACTCTTCAGCACTACAGCAGCTCTGTACAGGCGTTTTCAGTGCTTCTGGGGGACAGACTATTATAAAAATTAAAGGTAAGCAACTTATTATTTGTAGTCAATTATGTAAACATCTCACATGTGTGCACACACACACACTATTCCTGCCTTGTTTTGTGGGGTTTTTGTTCATGGGTTTTTGTTTTGTTGTTTTTTCATTTAAGTTTATCACTACTAATATTAGCTGTATCTTATATAAATATGATGTACACTGTAAGTTATTAATGTACTGCAATCAGCCTATGCTATAGTATTCTGTTCATGATTGTATAAATACATTGTGTATGTTGTATATGTTATAGGTGCATGCTAAGATATGCTAATGGAAACAGCCCTACCAAATTAGCAGTAATTTACAAAACTGATTAAACTGTTGCTAATTGCCAGAACGCTGATTGTGCATATATTTACATTTAAAAACCTACCTATTAGCGCGCGTGCCCTTGTAATTAGCAGGGTGCCGGGTGGCCTGTGCTCAGTCGGGAGGCGCACGCCGGTGAGTGAGCAGCGGAGCGGGCAGGGGCAGCGGGTGCGCTCCGGGCGGGGGCCCCGCGGAGCGGCTGCCGGGCACAGCCCGGGATGCCCGCCCGGCCCTCACCTGCGGCCCGGTGCAGGTGCAGGTGCGGACCGGCCCCAGGCAGCGCCGGGGGCAGCGGGGGCTGCCCCGCCCGCAGT